>CALNHX010005836.1:0-100158 GCA_940337035.1 Agriotes lineatus | reverse complement strand
TACCAAGCAACATTTTTTTATGATTCGTTAAGCTTCTGATGGAAACCGTTGGAAAATTTTGAATAATATATAAATATTTCACAGACAAATCCATACTGGTTGAGTTCCCTATCGCTCGCTCTTCTACTATTGCTGTAAACAGTTCATCTTCTTTTTTTTTGCACGCCATAAGTCCCTTGATGCTGAAGATATGTATCTTCAAATCGTTTCCAATTGTCTTTGTTTTCTGCCAGATGGGGCCATCTTCTGTCTGCTATCAGTCAATCTTTTCATTGATCTCCCAACATTTCGTTTATTCTCCCATGGTTTTCGCCTGTCGTCGCTCTTTCTAGCCACGTGCCCAGGCGATTTCCACTTCAGCTTTGCCACTCTCTCTGTTACATCGGTTCTCCTACTGATGCTATAAACAGTTAACACGCCTCGGTTTATAGCTCAGCGGTAGGGTTACTTCAATGGCGTCGGTTTCGGAAGAGGAGGGTGGGCGTTACGCTCGTCGATGTTGCTGATTGACTGGAGTGACTTTTAAGAGGTTTATTGGAGTAATATTCTTATGTACATAAATGCTTAAAACTATATATAATAAAAGAAAAACAAGAAAAAGGACATATATATACAAAATTAAACTACTCGACTAGGCTCGAGCGCCGGTGCCTAGGGTGGGGATGGGGCGGCCTTTCCCGGTTGTCGGAGGCGGGGAACGTGGTCTGGACGCGGTCCGTCCCTTCCGGGGGGCGGTGCGGGGTGTGGCTCGGGCTTCCGCTAGGGAGTCCGGGGAAGAGAGGTCCGGGGCCAGCGGGGCTGCAAGGCTCTCCTGGGGCGTCGGCGACGCGAGTAGCCCTCCCGGGGACGTCGGCTGGAGCGGGGCGTGGCCGGGGCGCGGGGTCGGGCTTCCGCTAGGGGAGTCCGGGGACGGGTGGTCCGTCGCCAGCGGGGGCCGCGACGTGGGCTGCTATCTGGGCAGGTAGCCTGCCACAGGGCTTCGAGCTCGGCTTCCTCGGCGTCCGTCAGTCGCATCTCGAGGTCCCAATCGAGGATCCGTGGACGGGGAGCCTGGGGGGTCGGCGGGCGGCGCAGCCGGGCAAAAGGTGCGTCTCGTAGGTGCTGCACCAACGGGCTCCTCTGTGGGGTGCCGAGCTCCGGATCGCTCTCGTCCGTGAAGCCAACGAAATCCGGGGTGAGCGCCCTTGTCGGCGTTCGTGGACTCCCTGACGGCAGGCGTCCCTCCCAGTACGGAGGGGGCCGGTGTAGCTCCTGGATCCGGGCGCGGGCGATCTGGGCCAAGGGGGAGGCCGAGGGCGTCTTGGGCGATGGGCCGAATAGTTCCTCGAGGCGGCGCTTCCTAGAACACAAGGTTCGATGTCAGGCGGCGGGCGCGAGAGGAAACCTCCAAGGGTTCCAGGCTGGCTTACGTATCAGACCTGGGGGTGTCCATGGCGAGCGGGCGACGGGGCGGCGGGCTGAGAGCAGCGGCGGCGGTACGTCGGCGGCAGTGCTGATCTCCTCGGCGGAGGCGGCGGTTGGCGGAAGTGGCTCGAGTTCCCAAATTTTTCCGAAGACGGCAGGCAGCAGAGTCCAATGCAGAGGATTGGCTCTAAGTCCACGTAGGTGATAGGCTCTGGAGAGGGCTGGGGCTGGTAGATCCTTAGAAGGCTGGGGCTGCTAGCTGGTCCTGGAAGGCTGGATGCTGTTGGCTGACTCTCCTGGGTTGAGTCCTGGAAGGCTGGAGGTCCTGGAGAGACTGATCCTTGGAAGGCTGATGGTTCCTGGTGGACTCTCCTGGGTTGAGTTGATGCTGGTTCGACTCTCCTGGATTGAGTGATTTCCTACTGCCAGCGTCTGACTATTTAAAGGAGCCAGTCCTTTGTCAAACGCGATCTCGCAGCTCATTGGTCGAAGTAGAAGGGATGTTTTGCCCGTTTTTGATGTATTTCGGATTATCGCGTTTAATTGAGCGGCGTGATCAATTATCGACTTGATTTGAGTCGCAATCAATAGTCGTTGAAATGTCTATTCTAACGACACCCAATTTGCTAGGTTTTGGTAAAGATTAATTGAACTTGGAATTTTTAATTCCGTGTTCGGCGTAAAACTTAATTAAGCATTACTCTTATTGCGTATGTTAAGAAGTTATTTTGCTTCGATTGGTTGCGCGCTACTTTTATAGGAATTTTGAGACTATTCACGCTTTCCTGGGGTGCTTCCTTCCGTTAATTATAATTTAATGTGTAATATTTAGCCGGATGTAAGCGGCTTTTTGTCCTGATTTAACCGTTAGAAAATACGTCTTCGCTGGGCCGCCGTGTACTTCGAAATTTCTGTAGCGTTTACTTGCAACAATCGCCCGCATTACGAGCGGTGATATTTTTGCTGGCGGATGGAAAAGTTATTTTTAGTCGACCTGTATGTGTGCTAGAGACTTGGGCGTTGTTTTATCAGGTGGCGGCTTATTCCTCCTATCGGCAGGTATCCTTATGTGGGGTTTTGATTGGGCGCACTCTGTTTTAAGAGCGTTTTAGTGATTGAACTTGGATTATTAATTTGGTCGCACGTTCGGAGTTTCGTTCGCCGCGGCGCTGTTTTTGTCGGCTTCCGGATTTTATTGAGGTTTGGCGAGCCGTTGGCCCTTTATTGCACTTGAGAATTGGTGCTAATTTGAGCGAGCATGCCGCGATTTATTGTTTTATTTTGTAACGGTTTTCTTTTAAATTCTTGTAGGATCGGGGCGATTTACTGGTAAACAGATGTTTTTGTAATTTGTTCGCTGCCTGCTTGGCGATGGAAAATTACTTCGTTTTCTGTTAACCGGTTCATATTACAGTTATGGTTCCATTAATGCCTGTCTATCTGTGACTCATTGTCCTCTTAGGCTTCTAGCTGTGTTTGGTACATTTATTGGTTCGGCGAAATTGTAGCTTTTACGCTTATTTGTGCAGTGACAGTCATTTTGATGTTTTTAAGAGTATGAAGATACGCTGCATACAATAAAAGCTAAAAGTCTTCATGACTAATTGAAAACATACCAAGATTGCCAAGAGACATTTACTTTAATCTGTAAAGGTTTTAATAGAAACCATTATAGAATTTGAATATTCACAGTTATAGTTCCATACTGGTTTAACTACAACCTAAGGGTTGACATTTGCCTGAATTGTTAATGTAACTATTGTCGATTTGTTTTGATCCGTTTTCCAAATGTGTGCTGTACAAATCTCCTCTTAAGCACAAAAATCTTGTAGGTGAAGTTGATGTTCCAGGTGGTTTCCTTGAAACTTTAACTGCTAGAAGATATCACAGCTAGGTGTAAAAGCAACTAACGTGTATGACCTTTCTATTTCAATTATGGCTCTCACTTTTTCGACCTCCAAGACGCACTCAGCGTACCTCAAACCTACTGACTCATTCGGGGCCTACGACAACCCTTATCTACAACTAGATGAATATGTGTTGGCTGCAATGCATAATACATTATCAAAATCGACATTATGAGACTCAAGTTCAGACAGTTGCTGGGAACTTAGACACTAATAAGGGTTGGCTTTGCTGCTAAGGGTAAAGTGGCAAAGGATATCTATGGAGGAATTTGGTGTCACTGTAGTTGGCAGTCCAGAATGAATTCGCTTATTGCTCAAAAGTTCCTAGTTTGTATTTAAATTTTTATGAAAACTGTCGTAAAGAACGACTGTAGCTATTTTCACCTTTGGAATTTTCTCAAACAGACGTGTGTCAAAAGAAACCAAGGCGCCTTGATTACCTTAAAAGAAGTACAGAAAAGGAAAATCGAAAGTATAGAATTTGCATGTCAATAATTTTAATACAGTTTTATTATCCACTGTGTTCATTTCAGTATGGGTTAGCATAGTCTACAATTGCTAGCAAAAAGAAGGTTTAGTATGGCCTTCTTGCTAACAGCATCTACTCCAACTCTAACCACCCCGAATATCCCGTCAATAAGCTTCCAATCCTTCAGTAATTACCAAACATATTAACGTGATCCCCTCAGTCAACAAACTACGTTCCCTGAATCATTTCGTAAAGTGCAATATTGGAAGACTTCAGACAGCTATTTTACGTAAATGACCAATTATAATCGTAAAATCTCTTCCCGGATATTCGACTTGTAATATCTAGACCCTCTCCATAATTACGTAGCTATAGGATATACGTTGTTTACTAAAAGATACACTTTAGAATATGTACAAATCAATCTGCATACATTTAGAATACCCTATTTAGTAAACTGGTATTCAGTTAAGCGATTGACTAATAAGAATGGTCGATCAGCGACTATTCAACCAAGGAGAACTCGCTTCGACTGTGAATTTCAGTTGAGCAACCAGCTATGAAAATATTTCATTGTTTACAGCCAGTAACTTATCACAAATATTGTGCAAAACATGATTAATCCATACCTTATTGTGATATCAGATCTATTTGTTCTTTGTTGTGCTTTACCTGCATAAGTGCATTGTCCAAACATAATTTCCAGCAACTGGCCAATCAACATAGTCCAAGAACATTAGTTTTATGGTCTAGTGCACTTACTACATCAGCAACATTTCAATACGGTCCGTAAGCAGAGGCAGCCAAATGAAGTGTCATAAATTTCGAGACACTTCCTCTACAGTTGCACATAAATGACGTTACGATTATGTTATGATTTAACTCGATTGCCTGCCAGTTAAACGCATGTTTTAATACTGACGTGGTATAGCAAAAAGCTAAGGTCAAGTGGCATGTGACTTTGTTTGTTCAATAAAAAGTGACTCAGGTTTCAAAATTCATTTATGTTTGCGTTAGATTCTCTGTTTTGAACTTTATGTGTTGTTGGACAAGTTTCAAGACTACTTCGTCTACTTCTTGCGTTTTACTCCGCTTGCAGTTGTGATTGGATTGATTGGGTAGTTTAATCGCAGTTGTTGCGGGTCCCAAGTCCAAATAAAGAGGTTTTTTCGGTAGGTTTGGCAACCTACCCAGAAGTAAAAAGAAGGGCTTCAAGTACCAAAGAGAGGCTTCAAAATCGGAGGGATTTAAAGAAATTTAATACTTCGAAGGTAACGACATACCTCAACTTGACAATCTTTATAGAAAAAACAAAAATGTATGACGATCATATAGTAGGTACCCGATAAGATACAAGTATTGGTGGAAGCATATTAAATTACTCGTATCTTATTGAAGCACATGTATATGTGAGAACTTTCTGTAATAATGTAACGATAAGAACCTAACAAAATTGGAGATTTTGAATAGGTTTTTCGCTAGTGTGAATTTGCATTAAGAATCACACTGGTAAGTAACGTTCTTAAATGGTGCATTGCTGATACTATTTAAAAATTGGTTATTTTACATATACGGTATTTTTCTGTAAGCTTAACACAAATAAACTTGTTCTAACACGATACTAATGAGAATGGACAAGTTCTTCGGTTAGTATCTTGCACACTTAACGTCTAAAAGGAGTCAGAATGAATAACGCCGCATTATTCTGTCAGCTACTTCCATGAAGTTGTCTTTAAACAAAAACTGAAAAGAGGCATCCTGTTTCCAAATTCATCAAAAGTACACGAAGCCATAAAAATCCGGTTTCAGAGAATAACTTTATAACTCAGTGCATGCACTAAAAAACGAGCATTTAAGTGTAGGTAGCCAGCATTTACAAAATTCTTTGACGTTAGCTGCGTGTTGTGGCGTTAAGATTTAATTATAACACCAACAAGCTTTCCTACAAATTCTTAGATGGTCTAAAATTAAGTTCTTAGAAGCGCCACGACATCGGGCTGCCATCGCTTTTTAATGAATCGCTGAATCGCGGCTTCCTCTTCTGCTGCGCGCCATATTAATATTTACATCGGCGATGTACTGGTGAGAATATTAGAAATTCTCACGGAGTTTATTCCGAAATATATGGCGGTCATTTTGTCATCGCCACTCAGCTCGCGGTAAAAATTGTCACCACTCGCGTTGGCTTTGTTGCTCTCGAACCGAAAGGGGGCTATTAAGCCCATAAATCAAATTAATTTGTGGATGGGACGCTCCTGGCCACCTGTTTTACTTTTATCGGAATTGTTAATATTCTGATTCTTCGAATCGGGAGTTATACTTGATCCCAGCTCGTGATAGCGCTCCGCGTTTTAATAGCCTTTTTTACTTAATTTCACTACGAGAGGATTCAGCTCACGGGCGTCACTGACCCCTATAAATATTTTGGATTTCTGACGGGCCTCGCCTTGTAACAACCGTCCAATTTCTGAAATTAATAAAAATGTTTTGGATGCTTCCGTGTGTTATTGTTGTTATAATTGCACCCTCGTCATCAGAGTTCAGTTTGTAACCTCATCTAAATTGTGAAGACCTCCAGATCTCTCCTCTTCCACAACTAAGAAGTAGTTAAATAATCGTCGGTAGTTAGAAATCTAGCTCGTGATTGGAAATTATTTATTTATTTATTTAATTTGCACTCAGCCAACAGCCGTTAGGCCAATTACAGGCGTCGCTGTGCAGTTATGAGGACTTCCAACCCCACTAACGACTGTCATGATGTTGTATGACCGCCGGGACCAACTTTTTTCCGTGATAGCCGTACCACGAGGCGCCGAGAGATGCAGCCGTGGAACTCCCATCCAAGTTCTGACCAGAGACAGCGTTGCTTAACTCTGCTGATCGAACGTGGACGCTACACCACTCGGGACCTGATGATTATAACTGATGAGAAGGATGGATACAAGAATATGCGTCATCTGAAAACCTTCTCTAAACTCTGAAAGGTAGAACATAAACATTCAACTGGGAAAAAGAAAAGTTTCAATAAATCTAATAAATAATCAGCCACTTACGAGTTGGTATGATCAAGAAGAAATTTAGTAAATACTGGTTAAAGCATTGGTCAATGGTTGAAAGCTCTTTAGCACATTATGAAGAGCTTCGTCTGTGCACTAACTTAAATACATTAAGTGTTTGCGTGTTATTACCCTTGCAATTGTTCAAATCGTAAACTTCTTTTAAGTTGTGAAGAGCTCCAGATCTCTTCTTTTCCATATGTTAGAAATAGCAAAATAATCGTCCGTACTTACAGATTCAGCTCGTAATTAGCAATGGAAAGAATATCAGTCATCTGAGAACCTCTGAATGAACAATATGAATATTGAACCAATCGTTTTAATAAATCTGATAAAGAATGAGTGATCTGCGAGTTGGTATGATCAAGAAGGAACTCAGTAAATCTTGGTTACCGTCGAGCAACGGTAAAAAGGTTATGAGCGACATTTTAAAGAGCATCGACAGCGCACTAACTTCTCAATGTCTGTAATTAATAAAACGCTTTAAATGCTTGCGTGTGTTATTGCTACTATAATTGGTTAAAGTGTAAACTGCCACCAGTGTAACTTCCTCTAAATTGTGAAGATCTGCAGATCTCTTCTCTTCCACAATTAAGCAATAGCAAAATATTCGCCCGTATTTACAGATCCAGCTCGTGATTGGAAATAGAAATTGGTGATAAAACTCAAAACACCTAGCAAACCCGTACTAAGGATGAAGGCAAGGATGTATGCCATCTGAGAACCTCTTCTAAGCTCTGAAATGTACAACATGAATATTGAACCGGGAAAAAGAACCGTTTCAATAAATATTATAAAGTGTGAGACACCTAGGAGCTGGTATGATCAACAAGGAATGTATTAAACACTGGTTAAGCCGTTGTATAATGGTTCAAAGATCTTCACGAATATCTTGAGGAACTTCACCTGTACACCAACCTCTTAGTGTCTGAAATTAATAAAATAATTTTCCGTGTATTATTGTGCTCATAATTGTTGAAGGCGTCAATAGCTACCAGTCTAACTTTTCGTAAATTGTAAAGATCTCCAGATCTCTTCTCTTCCACAATTTTGCGATAGCGAGATAATCGTTCGTATTTACAAATCCAGTTTGTGATTGGAAATGGAAACTGATTAAAATACTCCTACCTATCAAACCCGTACCAAGGATGAAGGCAAGGTAATGCGTCAACTAAGAACTTCCTCCAAGCTCTGGAAGGTACAGCATGATCATTGAACCTGAAAAAAGGCCGTTTCAATAAATCTGATAAAGCGTGAGTCACCTAAGAATTGGTGTTATCAAAGAAGAAATGGAGTAAATGTTGGTTAAGCCGTTGAGCAATGGTTGAAAGATTTTTGGAACCTCGCCTGTGCACTAACCTTCAAAATTTCAATATCTAAAATTGTATGCGTGTGCTATTGTCATTATATTAGTTCAAGGTGTAAATTACCACTAGCATAGCTTCTTCTAAATTTTGAATATCTCTTCTCTTCCACAATTTAGCAATAGCAAGATAATCGTTCGGAATAGAGATCCATCTCGTGGTTCAAAATGGAAACTACCAATCCCGTATCAAAGATGAAGACAAATATATACGTCATCTGAAAACCTCTGAGTTCTGAAGGGTACAATACAAACATTGAAATATTAAAAAGGTCAGTTTTAATAAATCTGATCAAGAGTGAAGTGTAGTAAACATTGGCTAAGCCTTTGATCAATGATTGAAAGATTTTGAGCAACATTCTGAGGAGTCTTTCCTGTACACTAACTCCTTAGTGCCTAAATTAATAAAATAATTGAAATATTTGCGTGTGTTATTGTCATTATAAAAGTTCGAGATGTAAACTGCTACCAGTATAACTTCTTCTAAATTATGATGATCACAAGATCTCTTCTCTTCCACAATTTAGCAATAGCAAAAAATCGTCCGTATTTATAGATCCAGCTCTTGATTGGAGGGGGAAAGCGATGGGAAAGCTCAAAACACCTACCAAGCCCATACTAAGTATGAAGCCAAGGACATCCGTCTTCTAAAAACCTTCTCTAAGTTCTGGAACATGGACATTGAACTGGGAAGAAAAACTGTTTTAATAAATTCGAGTTAGTATGATCTACAAGAAATGTAGTAAATATTAATTAAGCCGTTGAGCAACGTTTTAAAAATCTATAGCAACATTCTGGGGAGTTTCGCATGTGTACGACCTTTCAATGTCTGAAATTAATAAAATGCTTCAGATGTTTATGTGTGTTATTGTCATTATAATTGTTCAAAAGGCAAACTGCTACCAGTGTAACTTTTTCTAATGTATGATGATCTTCCACAATTTAGCAATGGCAAAATAATCGTCCATATTTACAAATTCAGCTGACCATTGCAAATGGAAACTGATGAGAAAGCTCTAAACACTTACCAATCCCGTACTAGGGATGAAGACAAGCATATCCGTCATCTTCAAACATCTTCTAAACGCTGGAAGGTACAACATGGAAAACGAACCGTTTCAATAAATATGGCATAGAATGAATGAGTCAGCCACAACGACCTGAGATGATCAAACATAAATATATCTGTTTACCTTTTCGAAAAATGTTAACCAACTAGATTGACATTAGAGGATCACCAAAGAAATTTACGAAACCACCTACATATGCTGAATACGTAAAACTGAGAAATGTGGTAAATGAAAATGTTGATGAAACCTTTGAGCAAAATTATGACCCATCTAGCCGTTACACGAACTTCGCAATGTTTAGTTAATAAAAATGCTTCAAATGACTTCATTTACTGTTATTGATACTATAATTACTCCTCGATAGAGTTCAGAGTGTAAACTGATACTACTTTAAGCACTCATTTAGCACTCAAAGTGCGAAGGTTTTGTTTATTCTTCGTTCATGTCATAGCAAATTAATCGTGCAAGTTCATATGTAGATTTAGAGCACACTTGTATATCGTATACTAAAGAGCAAGCTCGAAACAAGTATCAACCCTATACCAAAGGCGACGCCACTGATATGCCCTGAAAACTTCTTCTAAGCTCTGAAAGGTATGTCATAAACATTTACCCCTGAAGAGGACACATTTCAATAGGTCTAGCGAAGAATTAGTTACCTATAACTACCTGAGATGTTTTTTTTTTGAAAATATATGTAAACTAGGTTGTCATTTAACATCAAAAACGAAAATGAGAACAAGAGAGCGAGAGAGATAAATGAACATGGCGGCAGACAAGGATATGGAACAAATGCAATAAATGAAAATATTGCTAGCACCGTGTTGCAGTTATAAAGACATTTTGAGCAACAATTTCTGACAGCAAAAATGCTTCAATTGTTTTTTTATGGTATTCGATAAACAGTGTAAATTCTCAATCAGAACTTCTACATTTTGAAAATTTCTAGGTCTATTCTGTTCCTCAATAGCAGAATGATCGTCTATATGTATCCATCTAGATCATATTATAAAATTCTGAACTAACGAAAAAGTTCTAAATGTCTGTCAAGTCCGAAGCAAAGATGAAGGTAAGTAAATGCGCCATTCAAACACCTCATCTTCTAGAATGTACAACTTAAACATTGAACTAGGAAGAAAAATTGTAACCAAGGGTGCATCGTTTACAGTAAGGGTATAGCCAAAATTGATATCTACTGGACTACATTCGTAGGTTTGCAAGAATCACCTGTTAGAGTCATCCATAAAAAACCATAAGTGAATTGGTGCAGCCAGCAGGCATATTCGTGTTGCTAAATAGCCAAAAAAACATCAGTTTATAATATTGAAAAATACAAATAAAAGTTGCATCAGATCACTTTAAAATGCTAAGGTATCAAAGAACATTGAGATAGCAACGAGACAGTCGTGGCTTTATGTTTTATTAAAACATTAGTTCTTCGTAAATTTACGTTTATTCTTAGAAAACAAAACAAGAAAAAGAACAACACCGTCTATGGGTAATATTCAATCTAATTGTATCGACAGTGACTTGTTGAGCAAACTCGCTGACATACGAATTTGCACAAAAAAAAGAGAAAATTTCTAAGTAGATATTGTTTGAAAACTCTGTAAAGCTAGCTGATTTTATAACAAATTTTGTTTTAACAATAGTCACCCTTATGAAGATTATACCTCATAAAATCAATTGTTGTTTCTACAGTTCTACAAAAGGATACCTTTTTTGGTTATTTCCAAATAAAATTCTTATTTATTTAATTTTTGATGTATTTTTCAGTTTTAGTTTAGCATCACTTTTTGGTTATTAGTTGTTATCATTTATTACTGTTTTATTCATTTCTAGAATGATACATTTTTGTCATATATTTTTTTTTATAATTAAGATATAAATAAACTTACTTTGTTGTTATCAGGTTGATGTAGAAGATATTCGCTCTTACCAATATTGACAGCCACCACCCTTCATTGCTAATAACTATAAATTATAAAGATGAAAATTGTCTGCGCAATAAAATAACTTGGGATTATAACTTTAAGTCTGCTAATTACGATTTATTAAATGTATACTTCGAAATAGTTAATTGGTCTGTTATATTTAGTGATAGCATAGATATAAACGAGTCGATCAGTAGTTTTTATGATATAATCTTCCATGCAATTGAAGCTTATGTACCAAAACATTATAATTTAACAAATACATTTCCGATTTGGTTTAGCAAAGCAACAATAAATCTGATACAGCGAAAGTCTAAGTTGTATAAAGCGTATAAAACGAATAACATCGCAACTCGCTCACGTAATTATAACTTATTTAAGGAATGTCGTGGATTGTGTAAAGCATCCGTTGAATCTGATTATAATAGATTACTTTTCAATACCCAGGAAAACCTAAAGAATACCTAACAATCTGCAGTCTTTCTGGAGTTTTGTGAATGGGAAACGTATTAAACCAGCAATTCCAAATAAAACGATATTTAATGGCCTCAGTGTACACAGTGCACACAAATAATCATCAACCTGCACTTTTTTCTTCTGGTAATTCAAATTTTTACTTATCTTCATTAACTTTTACCTAAGACGAGGTTTTTGATGCGTTATCGTCTATCGATATTAACAAGGGGTTTGGTCCTGATATGATTAATCCTGTTCTTCTAAAATGTTGTAGTCCGATCTTAACCTTGCCTATTACCCGTTTGTTTAATCTATCATTAATTAGTGGAGTTTTTCCTGATCTTTGGAAAAACAGTTTTGTAACGCCAATATATAAAGCGGGCGATAGAAACAACGTTGAGAATTATACGCCTATATCAGGACTTAATGTTATAGCTAAGACTTTTGAGAAACTACTTTTAACAAAACTTTCTCCGCTAACCCAAAATATAATTATTCAACAACAACTTGGATTCTCAAAGGGCAAATCACCCTGCACGAACCTTGCTTTATTTAGTGAGTATTTACATGAGTCTTTAGAAGCTGGTTTTCAGGTCCATAGGATTTGGATATCTCCTCATAAGTTGGTTTCGTAGTTATTTATCGGGTAGGCACTCTCAAGTAAGGATTAAAGTATACTTATCCAGACCCTTTCACTGTACTTTTGGTGTACCTCAGGGGTCCCACCTGGGTCCTTATTTGTTTCTGTTATTTATAAAATAATGACATTGCAACCGATTTTGAACATTGCAAATGCCTCTTGTTTGCAGATGACGTAAAACTGTACGCTAGAGTACAAAATATCAAAGATCATTTAAGAGTGCAAAATGATATTGATAAACTTGACAAGTGGAGTGAAGTAAATGATATGAAACTTAATATTTCAAAATGTCACATAATCTCATTTAATAGGAAAAAAACCGTTGCTCACTACAATTATACTTTGCATAACACTATTCTTGACAGAATTTACGAAGTGTTAGATTTAGGGATTTTATTTACCGTCAACTTAAGTTTTAATAGACATATAGATACCATTACAGCTAGATCAATAAGAATGTGTGGTTTTATAATTAGGAGTTGCCATGATTTTAGAGATATGCATGCGCTGTTGCTGCTTTACTATTCGTTAGTAAGATCCACACTGGAGTATTGTTGCATTGTGTGGTCACCATATTACCAATGTCACAAAACAAGAATAGAAAATGTGCAAAAGAAAATGATCAATTTTATTTTATTTAAAATGAATATTTGCAAATCTGCATTTAGTTATTCTGAAAGATTAAATCTTGTCGGTGCTCCATCCCTCGAATGTCGTAGAAAGCAGCAAGAAGTGGTTTTTGTTTATAAAATTTTTAATTCTGAAATACATTGTCCTGAATTGTTAGGATTGTTTAATATGCGAGTTCCACAACACTTAACTAGAGATAAATCAATTCTACAAATATCGTGTCATCGTACAAATTATGGACAGAATTCACTACTTGGAAGACTATGTCGCTGCAAATTTTACAATTGTTTTATTTGAATCTTAGTTTTTAAATTTTTATTAAAAATATAATTTAATGCTTTATAATAATTTGTGATAAATTACATTAAGTTTTTCAATGTTAGGTTTATAATTGATGCAATGAGGACTTTCTTTGATTTCTATTATCTCCATTATTATGCGTTTTATAGGTTACTCTCTCTTTGTAGTATTTTCTGGAATTTAAAATCAAGGTTGTGAAAATTCTCAACATCATGATCTGATAATGCAGTATTAGGTTTATTAAGTGTTTCAATTATAATTTGTATTTAATGTTTATATTGTAAAATTCTTTATATTTTGTTTCCCAATTATTGCAACTCATCACATATATTACATTTGATTTATTGTTTATTTCCATATTGTCTTCAAGGTTGTTCAAAAAATCCAACAGTGTTTTGAGTTTTAGAAGCTACTTTAAAATTGTATTTATTAAGTGTTTTTTTAAGGCTAAAGATAAATTAGGGATATATGGTAATGTTATAAAATTAGGAATTGTTTTAGCAATTATTAAGTTCTACACCTAAAAAAATTGTTGTAACTTTATAGATTGGTACTCCACCTTTCTGTTTTTATATTTAGTTATTAAATTGGAAATAATTTGAGTTTATGTTATATTCTACTGTTTGTTTTAAATTCGTTTAAAGGCATATCTGTTATTTTTTCAATTGTGTGCCATAACTTATCAACAGTTTCAAGTGCTAATGTTCTAGGGATATTTGTATAAAGAAATATAACTGACCAAGAATTTTCTACACTATATTTATTTGTATTTAAATGTTTGATATATATTTTGAAAGATTGTATATAGGGTTCATATAGGATGCAACAATTAGACGCAATGGGATTTTCTTTCCTTCCAATTTAGATATGCTATAAATTTGGAGTGACAAACCATTGCAGTAAATTAGATTAAGTATAATTATTAATATAATTGTCATCTAACCAATGTTTCAACATTCTATTTTAAATTTTGTGTAATTTCTGTGGATTCTTTTTTTTTGTTTAGTATATGTTTCATCATCATTTAATAAATCTAACATTTTTTTATTATAATCTTCTTTGCCCATTATGACTGTTCTATTTTTCCTTTATTGCCGTTTACAAAATTTTTAGCTATTTCAATTTTTTTATTAAAATCATTATTTAGTTTTTTTTCATTAATATAAGTGTTTTTTTATTATTATGTTTGTGTTTATAACTAATTAAAATATTACTGATTGAAGATCTTATATTATTTTGATCAATTTCATTTATTTTAGATATTCCATATCCAACGTCAGTAATGATTTTTTCATTGGGTATTTATTTTTAAGTTAGGGTCATAAATATTAAATTATGGGCCTAATTCTAATATTTCTTAAACGTTGTGTGGTATTTGTGTATGTCGCTTAAGTTTTTTATCCAGTTTTTACTAGGATTATTGATTTGATTTGAAATATTAGAATTAGGTGTTTTTTGTATTTGTTTGATTTTGAAAATTTTAATTTTGTGTTATGTTTAAGTACTGTTTTATATGTATTTTTTTTAATTTGATTTGTATATTTTCATAAGATTCTTGATCATTTCAAGCTATTATTGATTAAACTACTTTTCCTAATAATCTTTAATTTTCTTCACTCGATGTTATATCCCTTTATACAAATATCCCTACAACATTAGCACCTGAAACTATTGATAACTTATGGCACAAAATTGAAAAATAACAGACATGCCTTGAAAAGAATTTAAAAAAAGCAGTAGAATATAATTTAAACTCAAATAATTTCCAATTTAATAACCAAATATATAAATAGAAATATAGAGCAGCAATGGGAAAACCACTATCAAGCACAATAGCAGATTTTGTAATGCAAGTTATAGAAGAAAACATTCTAAAAAATAATACGGAAATTTACTTTTTGGAAGAATTGTCGACGACATAATTATTGCAACTGAAAATCATAATATAACTAACATTTATAACATTTTTAATAGCATACACCCAAGATTAAAATTCACAATAGAAAGAGAGGATAAACCTAATTCCATACATTTTCGGGACTTACACTTAATTAGAAATAAAAGTAACCCAATAGAAACAAACTGGTACAGGAAAAACATAAAACCAGATAGATATTTAAATTACAATTCAATTACAACTATTAAATATAAAAAAGTTTATTTAATAATTTAATTGATAGAGTAATAAAATTATGTTCACACAAATTTCATAAACATAAGATTAACAAAATCATAAAAATGTTAATTAGAAACAAATTACAACGCAATTAATTAAAAAAAATAGAAATAGATTAAAGCAAATAAAATTTACGAATAAAAACAATTTACAACCAAATGTTTTAGGTGAAGAATTTAACAATTACTTAAAAACTAAACAATTCCTAATTTTATAACATTATCATATATCACTAATTTATTTTTAGCCTTGAAAAAGAACTTAATAAATACAATTTTAAAGTAGCTGTTAAAAATCAAAACACCTTGGAAATTTTTTTAACGACCTTAAAGATAATATGGAAATAAACAATGAATCAAATGTAATATATGAGATAAGTTCAATAATTGAGAAGCAAAATATATTGGACAAACTAAACAGAAAAAAAAATTACAACATAAACATGCAATACAAATTAAAATTGAAACACCTAATAAACCTAATACTGCCTTATCATATAATGCTGTTGAAAATCGTACGACACTTATAAATGACCAATAGGAAAATTAGTTCACGAGCCGTAACCAAGACAACAACAAGATTTCTTGGAAATTTTTTGTAGGTAGACCAACCTAACTGTGAGGGTTTGTGTCGTTACGATTTTCTTACCGAATCTACATTCGAGCATTAATTCATATCCAGAAATTATTTTTCGTGCATGCCAACAACGTCCTAATTTGCCCTCCCGTCCCGCTCGGGAAAATTAATACGACGTTGTTGGAACGCACTCAAAAAATTTCCGGAAATAATTAATGCGCTTTGAGATTATATGTGAAAATTTTCACAACTTTGATTTTAAATCCCAAAAATATTACAAAGGAGATGATAGAAGTAAAAAAAGGTCCTCATTCAATCAATTATAAAATTGACATTGAAACACTTACTGTAATTGATCACAATTATTATAAAACATTAAATTATATTAGTCAAATAATACAATTGTAAAATATGCTAATGGTATTTGAGAAAGAAAATGGTAGTACGTTATCCAAAACTTTTGTATTTCCCAACCACTTCTTAAAAAGTAAAAGACTTTTTAAATAAACTTAAGTAATAACATTATTTTAAAAAGCCTGTCAATATAATAATAACTTCCCTCCTTCCAAAAAGATCATATATATTAAAAAATATGAAATTTTTCCAAACAAAATAACGCAATTGAAAAACAAAATATCCCAAAAAACATTTCAAATCATAAACTGCAAATCATACACTATGCACAATTTCAAATGTGATGTCCTAACCAGCAGTAAAAGATTAATATCATCTACATCAACCTGATAGCATCAAACTAAGTTTATTTATATCTTAATTATAACATAAGTTATATAAAAAAATCTCATTCTAGATATGAATAAAACAATAATAAATGATAACAACTAATAACCAAAAAGTGATGTAAAACTAAAACATAAAATAATACAAAAATCTAAAATTTAAAAGCTTGATATCGAACTAACCACAATAAGGAATCCTTTGTAATACTATGAAAACTACAATTGATTTTTTTCTACGACCACTACGAAAAGTAGGCATTTTAGCACTAGCTTGTTTCACTAAAAATTAAGTTTTATAAATCAGCGTGTTAAAAGTGAAATCAGCTGTTTACTTTTAGCACATGTGTTATAAAGTAAACAGCTGGTGTTGAATTTAAAATTTCGAACTGGAAGTGAGGTTGTAAAGTTATTCTAATTACTTCTTTCGTTAGAGGTAAAGTGTTTTTTAAATAATTACAGCATTATGTAATGAATAAAGTAAAATGTGTACTTTTATAATTACCTTTGATAACTAACTTTAACAGCTACCGGCTGCAGAAACAGTCACCTGCGCGTCAAGGCCATCTCTTTACTATGACATAAATTATAACTGTCATAAATGCAAACCTTTGTTAAATCGACATTTGTGGATTAATAACAGTAAATTTAAGGACGTAGAAAAAATATTGTGTGCAAACTAGCGCGAAAAGTGTTTATGCACGAGACATTTTATGTACACTGAAGAAGACAATAAGATGCCGAAATATATTTTACCTTCCTACTTTAGATAAAAGTCAATGAAAATTAGCGGCTTATAGTTTTTCTACTATTATAATACAAATTATAAACAGCCGTAAAAAAATTTAATATATTAATAAATATCTATAGTTTTTTGCAGTACCTAATCTGTAGGATTAAATAGTATTGATATTATTAAATATTCTTCCAAATAGTTTTGTTGAATAGCAAATGTTAAAACCTTACGACATGTTATCATCTTCAAATATATGATCAGCTAAGCTGACATCTTCACAGGAATTTGGAATAATCAGCTTCGCATTGAAATACAGGTTGCTCTATGGTATTCATTTGGTAGCTAGATTTAATTTTTCTTTTGGTCAAGGCTCCTCCTAGACATGGTCATCCAATTTCTCATCGGTTGTCTTGTTAAATACTCTTCTAAATCATTATTTCAGCTGTTGGTTTGTTTCATTAATTTCTCAAACTCTTACTAAAGCAAGCTTTTCGATATCGGCCTCATGGAAACAGGGCAAACGACATTCACACACGCATAGGGTCCACGTGCTACCTCCATATCAGCACCTTTGGCTGTGTCAGTCAAACCATCCGACTCTTTCGGTTTGCAGATACTGGCCAAATCTTTCTCAAGATTATACTCTTAACAGGTCGGGTCGTCAACTGGGCTCATCCTATGCATGTGTTTCTTCAACCTGCAGTGGTCAGAAAGTATTCCTACAAGTCGTAGTTTACTCGTGGCAATTTTGCCCTTATGGTCTCTAGTATTTTCGATTCGTTGTTCTGTGTATAAGTTGTCATTTTGTCACCTTCGTGGTTTGTCCACACCTCTCTTTCCGATTGGCGACTGAGTTTTTACAATCATCACAGTTCTTGGGCCATTTATTATGGTTATGTGTCTGTCCCAATCGTGTTTAGCTACATTGTTTAGATTCGAAATTAAGGTTATAGAACTTATTTTTCCCCAGCACTTATGAGCATGCGCGCATCATATACGTACAAAAGCTCCACCGTTTGGGAATCTCCGACTTGAAACTAATGGCTGGCTGCTAGAAGTCTTTCAGTTTGTAAAGTACACCGCGTCATAGATGCGCAGAACGCTAAAAACGTCCGGACGAGTCCATTACGTTTAACAAGGTGATTTCCGCTGTTGTATTCAGTTCATTGCCGTTCGTCGTGTCATTTTGTGTTTCCATGACTATTAACCCGTTAATAATATCAAAAAGGGGTTTGGGCAAGCACCTTACAGTCTGGTAGCTACATGACGCATTGGGGTTAGTCATTTACTGTCCATAGCGCCATATTCGAACATTCTCAGGTCGCACGCGTATTCAAGAGCCTTTGGCCTGCGCCCTCTGGGAGATTCCCAGCTGTTGTCTAAAATGCTGCCACGACCAAATGGCGAAGTTCCATGCACAGCTTTGACAAAAATTCACAGCAAAACGGGCAAATTTAGTAATAATTCCTCGCGCGGAATTTAGCGGATGACGCACGGCGAGTCCTCCCACCGCGGAAAGCGTTTAACGGAGAGCGGCCTCGCAAGCTTCTAGTAGAGCTTGTACTTCTTATGACAAGCTAATTTATTTAGCATTTGAAACCAAAAATAAATCAGCATGAAAAGTTTTCCTTTAAAATGGGATTTTTAATGTGCCTCCCTAAAAATACCTATTGCTACGCCACTGATACCGTCTATTGGCGCATAACTGTAGCCACGCCTATGTACTTCTTGCTTTGAAGCCACTCTAGAACCGTAAGTAGCTGCAGGTGAAGGCTTCTGACGGTAAAGGAATCATTAAACAAGTTACGCGAGTGTCTATTTTAAGCGTTAATTTAAAAAGTGCAAAGAATCATTAAAGGCTAAAAATTAAAACGGCGACATTTTCGACATCCTAATTTACATTATGACCGCTACTGTTTAACATTTTTATGTTTAAAAGGTAATTTAATATAGTGAAATCTTGCCAGAGCGGTTTTCGGCCACATCCAGCCGACCGCACTCGCTCGTCCCAACCAAGAGCAAAGCGTGCGACAAGGATGGCGCCAGAGCGCGAGCGAGAACTAGTCGCGCGGCCTCGCGTATAAAACTTGTTGAATAATGTTTTATTATAATATATATTTTGACAGCCTGGTACTGGTTTTTAGAAGAATAAATCAGCCAGAAACGAGTAAATTGTTCTAAGAAATAAAATATAAATGTGTCCGTATAAAATTTTTGAGTCAAAGGTTATGATTAACTGCCGTTTTTGACTTTCCGGCCATGGGAAAACAAGGGACTCCGGAATATGAATTCGTACCTGATAATTACGAAAGCCGTAATTGCTTCAGCAGCAGCGAAATAAAAAATGTCGCATTGTTTCTGGATTTATCGTCAACTTGAACCACAGTCATTAGGTTTATTGCGCCTCTGCATGATCTTTTCCGGCCTGGCATTAGAATGCGCAGATCTGTCAGACACAATACTTTATTTAGTCACACGTTCTAATATTCCAGTTTTTATTTAAATTCGGCGATTTCGAAACGTGTCACTCTAAGTCACGTTCGCTGCAGGCGCATTTCTGGTAATTTACAACGGGCTTTTGTAACGTATTTGGGTGACAAGTAAAACAAAGATCGTGCAAACATTGCCTAACTCAAATAACACATAATGAATTGGCTATTGCCAACAATAGAAATGATTACTTACTTCACTTACTTGAGAAAACCGTGATTAGTTTTTCAAACGTATAGAAACTGTATATAAAATTCTCTGTGTTGACCAGTATGGAGTCTCTTCGAATTGTACCTGCAGAAAAAGTAAGAATGCAAAAAGCGTATGGTAGTAACTGCCATGCTTAAATACATTTGAATGAACAACATTTAAAAAAACGCTAAAACTGTGAAGCACGCACCACAGCCGAGACATATTTAACATTAACATTGTGCCAAACAAAATAGATGTGACTATCGTAGCTAATTGAGCTTAAAATGTTGTGCAAGTTGGACGCTTGAACTAAAACAAAAAAGGGTTGAAACTTAGGCTACTCTGCTATCTCGTTATAAACAATAGAAGTCCTCTTTTCAAACCATAGAGAGACTGGCAATAAGTTTTAGATCACCCATTTTTAAATAAAAATAGACAATCTTCCAAATGATGACGTATTCATCACCACTAAAACTGGAAACAAAGAAGAGTTGCAGCTTAAAATGCTCTCCTATATCGTTACGATCGGAAGGAATAGCCTTTTTCAATAGGGCAACTGGCGATGAGTACTAGATCCACCATTTTCAACTAAAATGAAATCGTCCAATGGATGACGTATTCATCAGCATCAAAACTTGAACAAAAAAAAGGGTTGAAGCTTGAATTGCTCTGCTATATCGTCACGGACGGAAGGAGTTGCCTTTTAAACAATGGGGCGAGTAAGTAAGTAAGTAATTTTATTTCCTTTTAACAAATAAGACAATCTATTCGGGAAAGAAAGTACAGTAACTTGTGATAAATACGAGTATAATTAAAATTAAAATTAAAACGGTAGAGTTTTGTATAATTAAAGTGAATTCACTTTATTTATCAGGTAGATTTACAGCTGTAGAATTCTTCTAAATTATAAAAACTGTGTTTGTTCAAGCATTGTTTTAATCGCGATTTAAAAATATTGAACGTTTCTAAATTCTCGAATTCTTCCGGTAATGCATTATACATGTTTATACCTACGTATAGAGGACTATTTACTGTTAATGTTTTTGTAGCCTGAGGAAGTTTGAAATCATTTTTCCCAGTATTATAGCTATGTACGTTAAATGATTTAATTAACTGCCTTTTCTACTTTAAAATAAATTGACATAGTTTGAAAATATAAAAATTAGTTACAGTAAAAATATTTTTCTCAAATATGGTCTACAAGAATCGTATTTTTTTTTAATTTACACGTAGCTCTTGTTCCACGTTTTTGTATTTGAAATTACCCAAAAATTCTATACCATAAGCTAACAAGCTTTCAAAATATGATTAATAAACAATTTTGGTAAATTTAGAACTAATCTTTTGCTGATAACTGACACTGACACGTGTGGGGACCATGATAGTTTATTGTCTATTCTACTGCTTCAATTATGCCGTTATTTGAATTTAAAATATTTTTACTTTATGTTTAGGAGAAGTGAAAGTCCTATCAACAGTCTTTTGACAGTTTAACATTAATTTATTATTTGCGAACCATTGACAAATTTGATCTACAATATTAGATATACTTTCAAGCATGTCATTGTTATTATCTTTTTGATTAACAATGTTGTATCGTCAACAAATAAAGTAAACGAGGAGTCCAAAAATTGAATGGTAAATCATTAATGTAAATGATAAATAACAATTGTCCTAATATACTGCCTTGAGGCACTCCACATTTAACAAGTTTGAAGTCCGCATAAGATGACTGAATTATTTCTGAGTCGTTCGTATGCAACACCTTTAATACCATCAAAGTCAAGTTTTTATACCCACAAATCGTGATTTATACAATCAAACGCTTTGGATGATCACAAAAATTCCGATTATATAACTGTTATCTTCCAATGCATCAGTTAGCTGTTCAATAAAAGAAAAAATTAGGTACTTGAATTGTATTACGATTTTTTCTAAAACCAAATTGGAAACTATTTAATATTTGTTTTGAATCTAAATACTGTGGTAATCCCTTATACATTTTTTTCGAAAATTTTAGAAATAGTAGTTAACGAAGTAAGTACTAATTTCAGTTTTATTTCGTTTTTTAAAGAGCGATTTAATTACTATTTTTTTCATTCTGAAGGAAATATTCCGAACTAAAAAACAGTTTATGATATTAGTTAGACGGCTATTACACCTAAAACTCGGTTATAAAAGATGAAGAAATATTGTCTGGGCCAGAGAATTTTTTGTTGCAAGATTATTAATTATATTTTTGTCTTCTACCCTAATTTCAATATTATCATTTGGCTTGTAGTTTACCGATTTCTTCCTTTACAATATTCTACATAGCAGTGGCAGTGTTACTAGAGTTTACAATTTTATTTTTCAAATATAGCTGGTTAGATAGCAAAACGGTATTTTGGAGATAAGTATTGGATCCACCTAAAATGTATTCGTTCCAATGATGACATCAATCGTTACGGCTAAAACTTGAAACAATGAAGAGTTGAAGCTTGAATTGCTCTACGATTTCGTTACGAACGAAAGGACTTGCCTTATTAAACCATGGCAATGGGTGTTATATCCACCACTTTCAACTAACATACAATCGTCCAATGAATGCTTTATTTATTCCCAATAAAACTTGAAATAACAAAGAGAACAACAAAGAGTTGAAGCTTGAATTGCTCTTATATTTTCTAACGAAAGAAAATAGTTGCCATCTTAAACCATTGGGTAATTTAGTGGCTGATTAGTGCCGGATACTATGGATGGGCGCGTGACGTGAAAACAGTCGGGTCACGGCGGGTTCCGTTGTAAAGGTGAGTAATATTTGAAAATGTCCAAGGCGTGATTCAGGTTTCACACTAATTTCACATAATATATTTAGTAACGAATAAAAGACCTCAGGGTGCCCCTCTCTCCCGCTACTCACCCATGTGGATGATTTAGAGCTGGAGCGGGAGGTCATTATAGTTCTGTGTGGCAGCCTGCAGCGACGGAGCTTCGCACCTGTGTTGTGTTGTGAATGTTGTGTCTACAGTCAATCGCGTGTATGCGTCTATAGGCGACCAAGTACAACTTACTTTTAGTTTCTCGGACGTAATATTACTTTTAAATCTAGAAACTAAAAGTGTTGCCTAGCAACATATACCTTCATGTACTCGTATCAGTAAAGAAAACGTCATTTCCAATGACAGTTTTTGGTATTAAAAGTAATGTCTTTGAAGACGGCTGCAAGAAATATTCTTGCGAGAAATCAGTATTTATCTCGCTTGTTGTAAGCTATTGTAGTCAATTTTCATTTAATTCTTTTTGTGTCTAATAATCTGATTATAACATATAATGTCAATTATTTCACGTGCAAAAGTGCAAAACATATTTTTTAGTTCTGCTACTGGTCCTTTTTAAATTTGAACATGTTCTAGCTGAATTTGAATTTTCAAACAAAAACTGCGAGTCACGTCATGAATGGAGGGTCACGCCGTGAACGTGAACGTGGGTGTTTAAAGCAAGCGTGAAACGTGCGTAACGTGAATACTCACTCACAGCGCCATCTCTACCGGATATAACATTTTGAACTAAAATTTAATCCTTCAATTTATACCCTTATTCATTACGACTAAAACTTGAAGCAAAGAGGGGTTGAAGATTGAAGTGATCTGCTGTTTTATTACAAACGAAAAGAATTGCCTTCTTAAACGATAATGTGACTGATTATGACTCTTGTATCCACCGTTTTCAACTAAAATACAAGAGTCGAAAGAATGACGTACCTATCACCAACAAAACTGAAAACGAAAAATGCTTTAAGCTTGAATTGCTCCGCTATTTTTTTGCGAACGGAAGTCTTAGATCTACCATTTTCAACTAAACTACAATCGTCCAATGGATGACCTCATTCATCCCTGTTAAAAACTGAAACAAAAAGGGCTGAAGTGTGAACTGCTCTGGTATTTCACTACGAACAGAAGAAGTTGCCTTCTTAAACTATAAAGCGATTGGCGATGAGTATTGGATCCACCATTTTTTATTAAAAAACTGTCGTACAAAGGATGACGTATTCGTCACCACCAAAACTTGAACCAAAGAAGAGTTCAAGCTGGAAATGCTCTGCTCTATCGTTAATAGGGCGACTGGCGATGAGTATTAGATCTGCCATTTTCAACTAAAATATAAGCGTCGAAAAGATGTCGTATTCATCATCATCAAAACTAAAAACAAAGATGGATTAAAGCTGCAATTGCTCTGCCATTTTGTTAGAAATGGAAGAAGTTGCACTATTAAACCCTAGGGAGAACATACAATAAGTCTCGGATTCACCATTTTCAACTAAAACCCTACTGTCCAAATAATGACGTCATTAATTACGGCTAAACTTGGTACAAAAAGGATTGAAGCTTGAATTGCCCCGCCATTTCTGCACGAACGAAATGAGTTGCCGCCTTAAGCCATAGGATGACCAGCGACGTGTTCTGGATCTACCACTAAAATACCATCGTTCAAAAGGCAACTGGCGATGAGTATTGGATCCACCATATTCAACTAAAATATATTCGTAGAAAGGATGACGTATTCATCACCACCAAAACTAAAAAAATGGATTGAAGTTTTAATTGCTCTGTTATATCGTTACGATCGGAAGGAATTGCCCTTTTAAACAATAGGGATACTGGAGAAGAGCATTGGATCCACGATTAAACTAAAATATAATCTATAATGTTTAAGGCTCTCGCGGTTACTTGAATTGTCAATATTAGAATTAAATTTCTGCTTAGACCGCTTCGTCTTTGTAGATAAATACCCAGCATTTGTTGGCTTAATGTGCCTAACACCGTGTGAACTCAAACAAAGGTTTGTGTAGCAGTTATGTTCTTTGGTGGCTTGTTAACTCTTACAAGCCACCCATGAATTGGTCCGTGTTATTAGAAAGTTACTTTGGCATATTTGGCCTTTTTACTTATTGTACATCCATATAGACTAACGTTTCGCAATACATTATAGCTTGCATCAGCAATGATGATGAGGTAACTAAAATAAACCTTATTCAACCCCGCTTAAACTTTAAAAAATGGTTGAAACTTGAGTTGCTCCGATATTTCGTTACGAACGAAAAGAGTTGTCTTATTAGACGATAGGGCGACTAGCGATTAGCCCTGGATCCAACATTTTCAACTAAAATACAAATGTCCCAATGATGACGTATTCATCACAACCAAAACTTACAACAGAAAATGTTAAAGTTGAAATGTCTCCGCTATTGTGTTGTGAACGGAAGGAGTTGTCTTTTTAAACCATAGTGCGCCTAGAGATGAGTCTTAAGACAACATTTTCAACTAAAATATAATCGTTTAATAGATGATCTCATTCATCCTTGTTAGAACTTGAAAATGTAGGGTTAAAGCTTGAACTACTCTGATATTTCATTACGAATGGAATGAGTTGCCTTCGCTAAGATGACTGGCGATGAGTCTTGGTTCACAATTTTCAACTAAAATACAATCGTCGCATGGATGACCTTCTTCGTCCCTGCTAAAGCTTGAAACCAGAAAGCGTGGAGGCTTGAATTGCTCTGTTATTTTGTTAGAAACAGAAGAAGTTGCCTTATTAAACCATAGTGTCTCTGATGGTGATGAGTTTTACATTCACCATTTTTAATCAAAATACAATCGCCCAATGGATGACCTCATTAATTCCCTTTAAAAGATGAAACAAAAAAAAGCTGAAGCTTAAATTGCTTCATTATTTGGTTACAAACGGATAAATTTGCCTTTTTAAACCATAGGCGTCCGGTGATGAATCTTAAATCCATCAATTTCAACATGCAATCGCCGAATGGATAATCTAATTTCTCCCCGCTGAAACATAAAATAAAAAAGGGTTGAAGCTTGAGTTGCTCTGATATTTCATTACGAACGGAAGACGTTTTCTTCTGAAACCATATGGTGACTTTGTGACTTACAATTAGTTCTGGATCCACCATTTTTAACGAAAATGCAATAGTACAAGTAATGGCGTCATTCATTACTACTCAAACTTGAAACAAAGAAAGGTAGAAGCTTAATTGTTTTTCTATTGCGTTACAAACGCAAGAAGTTGCCTTCTTAGACTGCAAGGTGACTGTTGATGAATCCTGGACTCACAATTTTCAACTAAAATACAATCTTCGCATGGATGACCTTATTCGTCCCTGCTAAAGCTTGAAACCAGAAAGCGTGGAGGCTTGAATTGCTCTGTTATTTTGTTAGAAACAGAAGAAGTTGCCTTATTAAACCATAGTATCTCTGATGGTGATGAGTTTTACATTCACCATTTTTAACAAAATACAATCGCCCAATGGATAACCTCATTCATTCCCGTTAAAACTTGAAACAAAAAAGAGCTAAAGCTTAAATTGCTCTATTATTTTGTTACAAACGGATAAATTTGCCTTTTTAAACCATAGGCGTCCGGTAATGAATCTTAAATCCACCAATTTCAACTAAAATGCAATCGCCTAATGGATGACCTAATTTCTCCCCGCTGAAACATAAAATAAAAAAGGGTTGAAGCTTGAGTTGCTCTGATATTTCATTACGAATGGAAGACGTTTTCTTCTAAAACCATAAGGTGACTTTGTGACTTACAATTCGTTCTGGATCCACCATGTTTAACGAAAATGCAATAGTACAAGTAATGGAGTCATTCATTACTACTCAAACTTGAAACAAGAAAGGTGGAAGCTTAATTGTTTTTCTATTGCGTTACAAACGCAAGAAGTTGCCTTCTTAGACTGCAAGGTGACTGTTGATGAATCCTGGACTCACAATGTTCAACTAAAATACAATCGCCAAAAGGATGGCGTCATTTGTCACTGCCAAAACTTGAAACCAAGAAGTGTTAATGCTTGCATTACTGTTCTACCCTCGTTACAGAGGCATTGGAGTTGCCCGCTTGGACCATGCATCTTCCATTTTCAAAATAATGTAATGTACGACGGCAATATTGCTTCAATATGGTAGCCTACCGAAGAGTAAGGTATGTAGACTAGAGGTGGGGCAATTCATAACGAATCGTTCATTGAAACGACTCCGACCAAAGAATCCTATGTATCGGTTTCTTCTTGTCTCGGTTCGTCGTTTGTATTAGATTTTGATCGTACGATGCAAAGCGCGATTCAAAAATTGAAACCCGAACGCGCACGGGACGAACTAAACGGAACCGAATTTTAAACTTGGTTGGTGCCAATGTTTCATATGTAATACCTGCAACTGCAATGCAATTAAACTGATAACTGACCAAGCGGCAAGCGCATTTCAGCAAGCACAGCATAGATAGTATGGAAGGTTCATGACTCATAGCGTCTGGTTTCAAGAATACAAATGCGCTCGGTGCAAAATATAAAATTCCCAACCGAACGAAACTGAAGAATCGACTCCCAAAAATGAATCAAATTGCCCACCTCTAATGTAGACCCCTGCTTAAAAAAATTGTTCAAACTGCAGTTTACTCATTATTAACTGGCTAATATCGACATACTGAAAAAAAATGTTGAAAATTACAACATGAGACCGGTTAAGGAGTGAATTGCAACAAGAACCTGTTACGTGTAATTTATCATTTAGATGCAGTCAAGAATTGTTACGTATAATATTTCGTTTAAATACATACAGATGCAGTTTAGATGTTTCGAGTCACCTGCAGTTTCTAGGTGTGTATTTGGTTGCATAATCATTTTTGCATCGTTGGGATATTTTGAAAAGCCTTGAATTTTAGAGGATTATAATATTTTCAAAGTAGATTGAGAGTACGATTTCCAAAGGCCATTTTATGAGACTAATTTTCGTGAGATTATTCCTCCACTTTATGTGGATAATGTAATTCCAAAGTTATTGTAAATTCTGTTGATCACCCTAAGGAAATGCTGTGTGACATTGCCAGAATAAACCCAATTACACTGGGATAATACTTTATTTATGCAAAATTACTCACCTGAGGTCACCTTCCAGCTCTGGTATGTTCTTTGTAGTTCCGTCTGAATAGCGAATTCGATATTGTGCGATTTTAGGTCTCCTTTTCCGTTTTAGTCTTACTAGTGCCATATTCTACCCTTCGGCTGTGATGTCGCTTGTTAAAGCACCTGGAGTGTCAACCCCCACGCAGTTCTGAGCACCCTCAACTCATGTGGTAACCTCCGAAACTTCGACCACACAACTTTTCCCCAGTGTGTCAGCTTTCCAAAGTTTGGACCACAAAGTTTCTTCCCCAGTGCAATAGATGGAGAACGCCTGTCGCACATCAGGTTGCACATTCATTAAACAGCATCTCCGAGTATAGCTGCTCTGACGACGCCGCTGTGCCCTGCTATGCATGACCAGGTATCTGCAAGCGCTTTAGCTCAAACTAAAAATATCTTTAGTGCTGGTCTTATTGAATATCAAGCATTCTACCTACGATTTGTCGCGGTGATATTCCTAACCGATTGTAGTAACTTGACGTTTACCTTATGCGGTTAGTTATGCGAGATAGTTAGTTTTACTGATTATGTATTTAATATTTCCTAGATTGGCTATCTTGCCTGTTAGCATTCTGGTCGCGATCAACGTTCCTCAACCTTTTAAAATTTAATACTTTTGCGAGGATCTCGGGGAGATTAAACATTAAGCTCCTTTTAGCGCTGAAAATACACAGTTAAGTGTAATACCCTAGACGCATGGTACCATTCGCGTAGATTCGGGTTTATAAAAATAATTGAACTTTGAAGCGATTTGATGAGACTCCCGTTTATCGATATCGCAGGGCTTGATTTTCAACTCACTATATCTTTATAGTTGAGATACGTGTATTCGACCGAATTGCAAGTTAAAATCGTAGAGTTTTGTTTTCACTTCAAATTTATTAACATTAAAACCTCGTACATTATATAAGTAAAACTAAATTAAATCTACAATTCCAATTAAAAACAAATATCCTATCACAGATTTATTTTGCCTTCTTCGAGTTTACAGGGACACCTGTAGGTTTTTCGGTTTGGACCGTCTCGAACCAGTGGCGCTGCCGGACAACCCCCCCAATCCTGCTCAGGAACTTGCTGACAAAAATTTGCTACACCACGAGACAATTCCTGGACCGCCGTGTTGTAAATTATATATTACTTTATTTTTCTTTTGTGTACAGAAAAATTCTCCGTGTAGCAAATAACAAACCAATAGTAAATAAAATAAATCATTTCAGCATTGTTAAATTAACAGTAGACAGCGACGTCTATTAATTTTTGCGAATTATCCTTTAAAATAAAATATTTTCCCGTTAGTTGTGGTTATGTGGCCGATTATGGTTGTTGACGGTAATACGTACGCTATATACAGCGTGTCCTACTTTACGCCTTAACACCTCCATATCTCCTATATGTTTAAACATGATGATTTGAAATATATCAGTGGCAGACATGGTGAGAACAGCAGAGAGCAGAGAAGTGTAGCGCTAAATATGCAGAACTTGTTTTCAAATCCTCTTGTGGCAAGAAATACAACCATATTTTGATTATTACTACTGATATTCTACAATCCCGTACGCTGGAAAAAACAAGTGCCGAATGGAGATTGTACCGAAATAGCGTAGAATCTTGAAGCAAAATGCTATCTTAATGAAATCATTTGCCTACAGGTTAGAAGAGTTAACTTGTCTCATTTTGGGCCCAGACATATGCGATTAAGCCATGTCCACATACGAGTAATTTAGGAACACCTTGGCCGTTTAATCTCTTTCCTTCCCGTTAGAAATTTAAAACCAATCATAATTTCTGCCGGTGTCGGTATTATCGTTAAAAATAGAGGTTTTTGATATTTCTACGAAAAAAATTCATATCTGGAGATTTTTTTAAGATTCCAAAAAATGTTTGAAATCAAATCCAGCCTAGGTTGATCGCTATGATAAGTGTCGAAATACATATGTCTTGGTCCATCATACAAAGCTGGAAATAATGCAACTAGGTAGTTTTAATTTCCTTCGGTAAGTGTCACAAAAAAACTGTTTCTAAGTTATTAATTTTAATGCTGCATTGGTTACTGGAATAGATATCTACTGAAAATATTCGTTTATTAATGTGTATAATTGTATAGTGTGTTACGGGTCAAAGTTTACGCCAAGTCGCTAAGTTATTTTGAAATGTTACTCTGTCGCTTCTCGATTTTTGAACAATTAAAACGCACTGAGCGGGTTTCATTTGCATGGTATTTGCGTGTCCCGGGCAAATTTGAGAATGGAATTTATTTGCACTCACAATTATGTGTATTTGGCTTGAAGGCGACGTAATTGGAAGATTGTTTTTAATAGATTAGTTTAATAGCATTTCTGGAAGTCTAATTTTCTCTTATCGACCATGCTTTTACCTAGAGATAAGTCACATGGTTAGTTCCCACGTTCTCGGAATTTTCAGCTGTTGTCTACGTCGATGCTTTTTATTTGGCCATATAACCTCACTTCTCAAGAGACCACGTTGTGCCTTAACTTTATCTGAGCCGTTCGTGGCCTGCTGGATGCTTACCAGTACGTTTGCTGCCATTTTCACATGCCTTGTCACCATACTGGCGCCAATGTGGCTGCCTTACCACAATTTACCCGAGGTAAGTTCGGTTGCTGCTACTTATAAACAACTGCAAACGTTGTCTGCTGTACATAGTAGAGGTTCGCTGGATATTGGCGACTTATATAACTTTATCGAATCATTTTACCAAGCAGTACTGCTCTTGACAGGGACTCTTCAAGTTTGAACTAATCACGTGCCGTTTGAAGTATCGAAGAATTTTCATGTCAAATTATCCAAAAGCGCTTTATTATAGCCTTCCGAGCTAGAACCTCTGAACAAATTTCTGGACGATAACCATGGGCTGCTGCTCGGTAACGCTTTAGGCTTCCCCGCGATTTTGTTTCGCTGATTCACCTCGATCATCGTTTCGAGCTGAACTCGTTACTTACTTCACTTTAGCATAAATCACCGATCACTGTGCATCTCTGTGCTCATCATCATTTATTTAGAATGAAGTACTGGTACATTTATGTTGTACTCTTTGTAAGATATTATGCGTCGTGCCTAACAGACTCAAATTTTGAGCCTATCTCAGTTTGGGAGGGCGAAACGCTATTTGGCACGTTGGATGGTTTACGGCCAGTTCGTCAAATTTATTGCCTTTAGTGTGTATTGCCATGACGTCACTTTAGGACAATTCCCGTACCAGTAACTCCAGCTAACCTGCAAAAACGGTCCTGTATTTGTGTGTTGAATATAGTTTCTGGTTACATCTTGCTTACTTTTAAGGTAAAGCGAAATGCAGTTGCGTTTCCACAAATTATAAGATTTTCAAGTACATGAGAGCAAAGGTAGGTCCATTCAGTTTATAGAATCTTCACATTACTCGACGCCTTTGTGGGCAGCTTTCCCGAGTTGGCATTTTAGAATAATAATAGTAATAAACCTCTTTTATACGTTTCAATATCTTTCTTTCCTGTTCTTAAGACTGCGCTGTTCGCTACATATTCAGTCCAAGGAATTCTCATAAGCGTCGGTAGACAGACATTTCAGAGACTTGAAATTTCCTTCTGGTATGCGGTGGCTTCATTCAACGTCTTGTTTCCAACCCGTACAGCAAAACTGTAAATACCTCACATCTCACAAATCTTAGTTTAGTATAGAAATTTAAATTGTGGTTTTTCAGTGCAGAACTAATTTTAGCGATCTCAATGTTATTCAGGAATAATCTCCCTAATGATTGTTGTCGTTTGCTAATAATTGTTATCAGTTTTTTTAACGCTGATTCCTAGATCATATAATATTTGCCGTTTAAAAGATTTTCTGGATAGCGTCTTGCAGTGCTTTCTTGAAGATGTCTTCTGAATATAAGTTGAAGAGTATGGGAAACAGAACACATCCATGTCTAACTCCAACATGTATTGCAACTTTTTCTGAATTTTCTCTCCCAACTCTGATGTCAACGCTTTGATTACAATATAAGTTCTTAATGCTAAGCACATCTGTGTCCTCTAGTCTTGCTTCATATAGAATGTTCGCTAGCTTTTAGTGCTGTAGTGTATCGATAGCTTTCTCATAGTCTATCAACTACGTTTGTATGCAGAAAAGTGCTTCTTTTGTTTTTAATGCATTCCTGAATCCAAATTAAGTGTTGAGCATTTTATTCACTCCTACAGATACGTCTGTGACTCATTAGACCTACTTCTATATAGTCTTCGCAAGTGTTGAAGGTGTACTTCTTAGGAATAGATATAAAGCTTGAGTGCAATCATTATTTAGGGATTTCACCTGTGTCGAAAAATGAAAAACTTTGTGATGATACTGATTGCATTATGGCACCAAGTCCTTCCCTTCTTTCCCAATTATTATTGCTTTTTCTATTTTGTTATTGAACATTCTGGAGCCACATTTGGAGTTATTACGGTCTGTACTATATCTTGCACATGTGAAAAGTATTTCTGTATATTCCTGCTAGGCGTCTACTTTCTAATTTTTGCATAACGTTGCTTCCATTGCTGTCTAGCAGTCTTCCTGTTATTTTGGGTTGACATATTCAAGTGGAAACTGTCATATCTGGTTTCTTATGATTCGATTTCCTTACATTTTAAATTTAACGATTTCCCTTTTGTTTTTCTTTTTTTATTTATTTCCATCAACTTGAGAATTCCATCTTCCATTCATTTCTCGTTTTTATTTGTGTCTCGTTTAAGGTACTTTTGTGCCGTATTTCTTTCAACTTTTCCTTCAAGCTGGGCAACCCTTACGAGCATAACTGGGGTCACAGATACTGAAGATTAGTCTGCTATACCTAACTAACCATAGCTTACAATAATAAAGGCACTGAAAATGCACTAATTAAGTAACCTAAGTAAGGGATGCGGGCTAGGAGCAGCCCCAAATAACTCCTGCAGCACGACCGAACGCCCCTCTCTCTCCTTCACAGCCAAACCGATGAAGTGCGGCCAGGACGCAAACCCGGCGGAAGGTTCGCTGCAGGCGGGTCTGGACTAATTAACAGTTTTAATAATGATCTCCTAATAAAGTACAAGTTTGTTCACACGAACGAAATGAGTCAGATATTTTGAATTATTGTCCGTATAAATAATAACCGCGACGTCGCATTGTTCGAGGTACAATTTTTATGGCTCATACGTGATTTTTACGACGGCGGTTTTGACACTTTTCCGTGGGAATTGCAGGGCCTACTTTGTTAATTGCTCAACAGGTTTGTTTAAACGCACAAGCCCGATCGTCGCTCTAAAGTTGAGCAATAGTTCTTGAGCACTTCGTGGGTATTTGCAGCTATTAATCCACTTCTTTAATCGTCACCATTTAGCTGAAATGATGGCCGCGGTTTATATACCTTGACTTCTAATTATCCGAAAGACCTGGTTTCGAGTTCACTGTTTTTAATTTTATAACTTACACCATACTTAAACATCCTTTTACCTGAGCCTCCATTTGTTCATTCTTTGAAACCACTTCACAAAACAGAACTTCGTTTTTTGTAACAGCCGTATCTGCGTTAACAAATCTTTTACCACGTATGCTTTTTTAATCCTTGGAAATAAAGGGGACACATTTTTATTGTACGGAAGGTGAGTGACCAGCTGAAATTCAAATTTGTGTAAGAAATATTTGCGATCGTATGCGAAGTTGCATTATCGTGGTGTAACAAAATGCTACGCACAGCAAATATTCGGCGATCACTACATTATTTCCAAGACTTGAAGTAGGCAGACTTCGGTATCCTAACCAGAAGCTATAGTTTACGATCGTCTAGACGCTTTTACTGTTGGCATAGCTTCATTTTTAAAAATCCAAACTGATTGGCGTTTGGTCTAAGGGTAATAATTATAGCTCCACGACTCCTACGTCGAACTTTTCAAATAGAAATCTACACCAGTGCCTGTGTGTGTCCTTCGGTTAACAAATGTGGAATCCACCGACTTGCCAGATACCTCACACCCAGTTGCTGGTGCAAAATGCTATTTACTGCTTCGAAACGCTCTCAGATTTTTGCTAGCACTAAAATTTTTAGTACAAGCAGCTACTGGAGGTCGTCTATGTCTCGGTTCATCTTCTAACGTACACCGTCCAAGTTTAAATTTACAACACCAGCAACTAACTCTAACAAAGGACTTTCGTCGCCAAACACTGCCACCTTTCATAATCGCAGAAAATTATTGTCCGAAAAGGCTTCCGCCGCACTTCCATAAGGTCTAGTGGATAAATAACAATTTAGAAATATTGACAATTTGTCTCTGTACGCTTTAATCACAAACTCTCAAAGTTACAACTGGTAACTGCCAAAAGAATGGGATTTGAGTTTATGGCAATGTGTGTATTGGCGTCCATGGCCCCCGTAATTAGATTGGTGTGAAAAGATAAGTCTTTCGCTGAGTTGTGAAACGATCGAAATAACTTGATCAAATAAAAATATGTTAGCAATTCGCAGAGAATGTCGACTAAAATGCACACTTGGTGCCACTTCCGGTTGAACCGGAAAAGCTATATTAAACTGCACGATAAAATCAATTTATATCTACAAACTTATAAGAGCATTTAAAACTTCGGGAAAATGTAATGTTGAGAAATCAACCAAATTTATTGCGTTTACAAGCAGGATACTCATTAGAGTTTCAGTGAATAACCGCTCCCCTCTATTTAACGAATGACGGAAGCACACAATGCCTTATAAACAACTTTTTGATCGTTTATGACAATAACTGTTGCTCTAAGTGCAAATGGCGTGGACTTATTCGCGCTCAGAAAACAGTAACGTTCGTTTTAAAATGCTTAGTCCAGAAGCTGTTGTAACTTTCATCAACAATCATTTGTTTTACTAACATCTACAAATATTACCGTTTTTTATGCTTTTGTACCACTCTCATGTGTATGTGCACGGTTTATTATTAAAAATTATAAGAACTCTCCACTCTGTTGTAACTTTTAATGAATATTTATAATTTGATTATATTTAGCATACCGAAAAACCTTCAGGGGTTAAAAAGTGAAGATTAAAATTTTGATTATTCATCAGACTGTTATTTAAAGAGTGTCTTACGTTACCTAGAATAGCAAAATTTTTTAATCAGTATGTTTAAAGGTTTGATTATTAGATGATACCATTAGCAGTAGGGGTGCATCAGAGGCACGAGTCTGAAAATCTGAATTCAAAATCTAATAACTCCAACGGCCTTCTCTCTCCAATCCGACTTTGGTAACCGTGGGGTATCGATACCTAAAACCTCATTGAAGAAGAGAGTCTGGTGCTCCAGCACTGGGAAGGACAACAAGACTAATGACCGTTAGTGAATCATACATTTATGAAACAAATTTCAATGAAGAAGGTTGCTTAAAGAACCTTTTTAATTTGTCCATACACCACACAAGTATGAGAATAATTTTATTGCAGACTGTTACTTATTTTTCTATTACCAAGAAAATCTTAAGGGTTTAAATAATAGTAAACTTCAAAAGTATTATATAGTAAAATTTTGTTACACCATTACTAGACCACACATTTATGAAAAGAAACTGGTTACAGCCCCTTACTAAATAACTATCTGAAATTACCTCGAAATCCTACACAATTTCAGAGGAGATAGGTGTTTAATAAGGCTTAGAAGATTTGGTCACACATACAGTGTGACCCATTTGTTCTTGAGCCACCCTGTAAAATTTTTATTTATTGTGCGATTTTAACCGGATTTTTTTAAAATGGTAGAGCTTGATGAACTTTATTTTTGGAGCCAAAAGCGCCACGTTCCTACAAAATCCAAGGCCTACTAGATCAGTGTTTAGTAGTAAAATTTTAAGAATTCATATTAGCGATTTTTTTAGAAAAAATCTGGACACGTCACTGGATCCACCACTCTTCAAAACGGTACTGTACTAAATTTTATCGAAATCTTTCAAGTATTAACGATTTTATAGCCAAATTAAAAATACACAATACTAAATTTATTCTAAAAGTTATTCATGAAAAAATATTTAAATTACTATGGTGATATAGGCATTATCATTCTTATGCCTTATTTTCACAAATACAAAAAGAAATAGAAATAATAAAACCAAACTTAAACAAATAAAATATCTAAAAGTATTCCATTACAAAAACTACAATACTCTTGTAACTCCTACTAATCAACCGTTTATTTCAATGCACTTGTTAATCCTTTTACGCACGTTGATAATCACTTTTCGTATTTGTTCCCGAGTAATTTCTGCACAGTCTTGTATTATCCTGGTTCATAGTTCTTGAAGAGTTTGTGGCCTTGATTTGTAAACTTTTTGTTTCAGTAAACCCCAAAGAAAAAAATCAAGGGGCGTTAAATCTGGTGATCCCGGCGGCCACTGAATCAAAGAACTGTTTCGCCCTATCCAACGATTTTCAAAATGTGTATTTAACCATTTTCTTACCAAAATAGCATTGTGAATAGGACTTCCATCCAACTGAAACTTTAAATTATGAAGATTCTGTAATAGTATATCATCTAATGTGTTTCCAAGAAAATTTAAAAAGCTATTTGCATTCAAATTACCCTCAAAGAAAAAAGGGCCAATTATTCGGTCATTTAGTATTCCACACCGAACGTTAATTTTTTGTGAATACTGTCTCTTAGCATTTATGACGAATTCGGGATTCTCAGCTGACCAGTGACGGCAATTTTGACTTGAAACCACCCCATTTGTAGTAAATGTGGCTTCATCACTAAATAAAATTTCCATAATAAAGTTAGGATTATTTAGATATTCCCCTTGTAGCCAATAACAAAACTCCAATCGTCTTTCCTAAGCAAGTTTTTTGAAACAGCCCCCGTCTCATTGAAAACTCTATTAACCCGTTGTACAGTACTACGACTTACTCGGCTATCTGGGTGTCTATTATTGAATTCTCTCGCAGCTTCTCTTGCCGAACGCACATTATCGCCAACAAGACGTACAATTTCTATTTTGTCTTTTAAAGTTACGTTTTTCATGTTTATTTACACTAGCTGTAATAACTCTCCTACAACTTTATTTGTCACTTTTGACATTAATTAGCTCTTGTCACTTTTGACAATAATTAGCTCGTTCAAAGTTTTTTCATGGATAGCTTACGTTTTCGAATAAATTTATTAAAATGACATGTATTTTTTATGTATTTTTAATTTGGCTATAAAATCGTTAATACTTGAAAGATTTCGATGAAATTTAGTACAGTAGCATATTGAGGAGTGGCGAATCCAGTGACGTGTCCAGATTTTTTCTAAAAAACTCGCTAATATAAATTCTTGAAATTTTACTACTGAACACTGATCTAGTAGGCCTTGGATTTTGTAGGAACGTGGCGCTTTTGGCTCCAAAAATACAGTTCATCAAGCTCTACCTTTAAAAAAATCCGGTTAAAATAGCACAATAAATAGAGATTTTACAGGGTGGCTCAAGAACAAATGGGTCACACTGTATATGGAAAACATTTCACGTCAAACCTTTACAAAAACAATATCTTTAAATTGCCCAGAATTCTAAAGATTTTTTAAAAGTGTTGTTCTTCAGTGAGTTCTAGGAGTTTGAATATTAGATAACACCATTGCTTTTTATTTAAAAAAATAGTAAAGACCGTTACTTAAAACATGTTTTCAATTGATCTAGTAAATTTTAAGACTTTCACAAGAGGTAGTTCTGTAGTGGAGTCAGTGGTGTCTCGCTATAAAGAGCGAAGAAGCCAAGGTCCCTACCATAACAAACTATTCATTCAAGAACTTTTAATTTTCAAGAAAAAATGTTGTACTTATCCTTTATCCTTCTCTTTTAAAACTTAAATAAAGCACCAGTAATTTTTATTTCATTGATATAAACTGTAACTGTAAATTTGGGACCAGATCAAAGTGGCCCAGCTTTTCGACAATTTATAGACTGCAGAAGGCGGAAAGCGGCGAAGAAAGTAGCAGCAACTATAAGCTGTTTAGCATTGAATCGGGGCCACTTTACGTTTGACGCAATCAGTCTGACTGCGGCTGTTATAGCGCGCATCTCAAATTACCGATTTCGATGTTTACAACTTTGGCACTTGGGGTGACTTTTTTGGGTGCAGATGAAGAAACGCCTCAGTCGGGGATTTCATTCGTAGCCGAGGTGTCGATGTTTTCATTACTTTATTGTATTAATTATTACTTGGTTTAATAATATCTTCGATTTATCAAGCAGTTGTTGCAGTGCGTTATTCATATAAAGCATTCAGGATTTAAATAAGCCTTTTTCATAGCATTTGCTCATAGAAAAGTTTAAAGATTACTCATTTCATGTGAAGATAAACTTAATGCTCAAACCTCCTCTTTCATAAGCTTGGTAATTTGTTTACTGATACTAACTTTTGCCAGTCCACTAATTCATAATATCCAAAATATTATATTGTGAGGGGGTGAAAACTGAAATTTACATTCGGTTTGCTCTACCATCAACATTTTCCATCAGCCGCCCCTAAGTAGAGTTCAGAATTTTAATTATTAGGTGGTAGCATTAGTGTACCACACATTTACGAAATAAATTTCACGCCAGAGCGTTACTTAAATCATGTTTTCAAAATATGCAGTAACTCTAAAGAGCTTTAGGTTTAGACAAAGCAGTTCTTTAGTAAAGTTTTAAAGTTTGAATATTTGGTGATAACATTAGTAGACCACGCCTGTGCCGTTTTTGGTAATTTCTGAGATTTGCATTTGGCGTCACTTTTTTGAGAATTTTGAGCATTTAACTTCAACGTAGAGTTATTTAGAGTTTCCAGTTTTGGAAAATTTTTAGTCGTGAATTTATTTCCGATGCTCCAAGTTGAATTTCTTCGTGGCTCCTTATGGTTACGCTTTGGAAGCGCTCGTGATCGGCTGGTTTTCTTTTACTGGTTTATTGAATCCCCGCACCTTTCTGATAAATCTGAATCTGACAGAATTTGAAAGCACGGAAGATATACAGAGAATTATTATCGTCCCGTGATCTGACGTTTGGTCGAATATATTTTTAGACCTATTCTTATTTCGGTTTTTCAAATAATCCTGTGGATTTTGAAAGCCTCAATAATTAATGAAAGCCGAACTAGAGCTTCCCGTCTGGAGCTGCCGTCGCAAGACGGAAACAATATCACTGCGCCAGATGGATTGTTGCCGACCTACTTTGATTGGGCTTTCTACGATATTCCGACGGAAATGATCTGCGATTGAAGGTATATTTTATATTTCATCCATCGAGTGCCCGTTAGAGCAAACCTGTTTCACCCTTACGCTGTTTACCGCTTTCGCTAGTTTGACCATTTCCATCTACAGTTGCTTACCAATTTCATTGCTTTGCGTATTTTCCGGAATCATTCTTTAGGTGTTGGTATATATCAGAATAGTAAACGGCGAAATTTCATTAATAGCGCACCACCTGGGGATTGGCCAACAGCTCGTTGTTTACAGCGATAACTCGACTTTTTTAACGATGGCGATATTAGGTGAATTACGTTAGCAAGTAGCTTTTTGAACGCTGGATAAAGCTCACTTCAAAGTAGCATTTATAAATTTCATCGTGTTGTTTCCAAATGTGCCCTATTTAGTCAGTTCTGTTTTTTTTTTGTTGCCTAAACTTTCTGTATATTTCTTATTGAAGTTTTTACTTTTGTGGGGTCTAAACTTTCTGGACGAGCGCCCCGAAATTGAATACTTCTAAAGCCATTTTAATCCATTCGAAAACAGCTTCATCGATGATTTTTTAACGTGTGCGATTATTGGGTAATACACCATTTCCACTTTCCACATAATTTCTGTCGAAAGTGTATATGAGTTCTGGAAGAAGATAAAATTCGATGTTGATGCAGAAAGAAATTCGACTGAATATTTTCAAAATCAATTTAATGTGAGACAGTCTTGTGTTTATATTTTGTTGTCCCTATTTCCTGGACAAAACGTGAGCCACTGCGACTCGTACTATTTAGCAGCGCACACCTACGCCCGCTCGTTTTAATATCCGAATTACATCGGCGTTATTAGCGATGGACGCTGGCTATAGCCAAATGGCTTGATTAATGACAGTTAGTAATAACAAGTTTTGTGCGAGGCGAGTACAGCATGACTAAAAAACGTTTCATTAGGCGTGACAATAAATTAAGCAATATCGTTTTAAACAAATTAACAAACTAACGAATACCCACACGCATTTAAAACCGGATATACTCAATTAAACTAGTGGAGACATAACACATAGAATATGCATCTATTAATTGATTACAATTACGGACCGTTCCATTAATTCGTAAAAACCGTGGGTCATGTCGCACCATGATATTAATATCGCTTTAACACTTCCACAGGCGAGCCCGTTTAATGTTTTTTAGAATCCCCGCTTAAATTGGGGCGTTTCGAATAACAGCAGCTACAGCGCTCGAAATTTCTAGTTAATATTATCACAGGCTTTCTGTGTAATCCTTCTAGGTGTTTTAAGAAACATTGACTCCATTCAACTGATTGAGTGCAATAAGCTCTGTTAACTGTTTTGAAGAAAATTTCGACGTATCAATTTATTCTCAGCAAAAACCAACGTTTTCAAATTTATTTATTTTTTTATATAGCACATGTTAAAGTGTGCTTTTATCAACTCAAAACAAAAGGTCAAGTTTTACTTTAACAGCAAGGGTAGATAAAGAAGCACTTTAACATCAAGGATAGATAAAGTAATTTAATTTTCTAATTTTTGTTTAAATTAAATATGACAGCTTCGTATTATCGTAGCAAACCAATCTAGCTACTGACATTTTGAAATGTGATTGACTGTCATTATTTTCTTTTGAAATTGTTAAAGTTCTTACTATAGAAAAAAATATTGTATTATACACGACGATAAACTTATTTCTATCCACTCTTGAACCATTAACGTCTCGACTTGTCTCGACGTTAAACGATTCACTCGTGGATAAAATGTAACTTTATCGTCTTGTATAATAAATTACTACTAATTTTAACACAATCATTTTACGTGGCCTTCCGATTCGCCGGATTTCGACTCGCCGGAATTCCTTTCGCCGGATTGTAGGGTGCGTGACATATAACGAAATTCGGCAAAGTACTGTGTCTCGTTCTAGCTTGTTTAGGTTAGTTGCAGTCTTTGATAATTTTTTTTCACTACCACGGCTGGCGTTGTCCCGACGATCAGCATAGTGTCCTCTATCTTGATATCCGGCGAAATGCATTCCGATCGAAAGACTTCCGGCGAATCGAATTCCGGCGAAAAGAATCCGGCGAATGGAAACGGAGCCTTATTTTATACTAGCTTTTTGAACAGGAAAACTGTCATTCAGATTGGGTCATCTATTTCTTAAATTAGAATTGTACATTGACAGATTAGCTAACCTCTGAATTCAACAGGACATTAAGATTGGTAATTCTCAGGTTTTCCCCGGTAATTAATTATAATAAATTATATTATTTCACTTATTTTTCATTAATCTTGCCTTTCAGATGACTTTTAATACGGTCTCTAACATTTAATATTGTCCCAACGTTTTATGAAGATCTCGACTACTTTGAAGGTCTCAACAAACACAATGTTGTCTATTATCGCTTGCTCTAAACCCAAATGCCAAATCTGCACTTATATTCTTGTCAGCACTTCAATTATTTAACCATATTCTACTTGTACAGAACCAAAATTATATCCCAAACACAACAACTTGAAATTCCTGTAACTTCAGAAGTTTCAACTCCCACATGTTCTGCTAATAACAGTCACTACCATTGTCATCTTCTCATACCTGCTATCTTGCATAATCGACTGCTGGTTTCTTCCACATGCTTATTTCAATCTTTTTATTGACTTTCTTATGTGCGGTGTGTTTTCGTTATGCGTTTTTTCAGGTCTTACAGCTGTTTGCACATGCCTCGTCTACTTCGTCGGCTACCTACAATTTTATGAAAACGAACAGAAAATAAAGTGGCCCCATTGTAATTTTCTAATGAAAAGAAATTGTTTACATCTATTTTAGATGAAGAGTTCTAGTGTTAGCTTTATTTATTAATTGTAAACCAAAGAAAATAACGTTAATGCCAATGTAGTATCATTGAACTAGTAACTATTAATAAGGGTGACTGTCTCCAATTTTTAATACAAGTCCATATTAGTTGCCGAAGCACAGAACCATCGCATTACGCATTTCCTAGTCTCATTTTATTCATCGGTGTTTCATCTTTACCTATTCTCTTATTTTAATATTATCAGTGTTTGTATTTAACCTTGGTTTTCCTAACTCCTCCTATGAGATTTTTAATGACTCTTGTAATTTATTATCGGTGTTTGCTAATAAAGCTTATCATCTACATAAATTAGTTGTTGTATATAAACCAGTCGCAATCATGTGCTACGATTCTTTCTTTTGCAGTATTTCGTTCATTACCATTATGAATAGCATCGTGCTAAAACTGTATCGTTGTATCATGTTGAGGGCTTCTTATATTTTTAGTTTATTTTGGCAACCTGTAGACGTAGTCTTTTTGTTGGCGACTTGGTCAAAATGCTGCCGGTTTTCTTGAAACATCTTCAAATTGTACCCGTAACTGTATCTTTAAAATATTTTAATGTATTTTGAGGATTATGTATTTACGTGTGCGCCCTTTCTTATGCTGCAGTATTATTATGTTTTTTGCTTTCCTTTTGGCACTACTTCCTGTTTTCACCCCATTTTACTATCTATCTTTTGCTGCTGCTTGGCTGTTTTTAATTGTTTTCACTGCGAATTCCACTTCCAAAACTGTTCCTGCTTTTTGCCATATGTTAGTTCTATTTTCTATCCAAATTTTTTCTGTTTTCAATTTTATACTTATTATTTGGCCTCGTTCAGGAGCTTACATGCCACCAGGGTGCACAGTCTCATATGCTGCCCCTCTAGGCTGTGGCTTATATGGTTAGACCAAGTGATTTTTATGAGTTGAATGAAGCCAAATAGAAAACCACCCTTATATATAAACGTGTGTTGTGCCTGCAGCTCTGTCTAGGTCTCCGTCTGTGTCTCTGTCTGGGTTACTTCATCGTAACCGATCGCGTGCACTTTGCCCACGATCGGTCGTATCATCGCCGTGTACTTTATAACGCAGCTATAAGCAGGTAATGATAGGTGTGCGTTCTTGGGCGAGTAGTTAAAGTGTCTTACTAGCAATTAGATTGGGCATAGGAACGTAAGTTTGAATTGCACCAACTGCGATGCGTTTTTCCTTTTCGAATGAATGTATTTCCGTTTACTTTTTCAATATTATTATTATTGTTTTCACCTCTTTCTTGCTTTCTTTATTAAAAACTTTAAAACAGTTTCTTCTGTAACTTTTTCATTTTCAATTCAATTGTAAAAATACAATCGGCGATAGTTCCTTACACCGCCACTCCGTCATTTATAACGCAACGATAAGCATGTGCACGTGCATTTATCTGGCAGCACTGGTCTAACGCACATAATGTATGCCTACAAATCAGATTTCTTTTGGAAGAGTGGATTCGACTTCCACCGACTACATTGTTATCTTTTACAAATTTAAGTAATTTGCATTACTTAATGTTTTCCTTTACTGTTTCAGTATGGTTAGCAACATTAGGATATTTCTTACTTAATTTAATATAACTTTTAACAATGTTCAACTGTTATTCGACTTAGCAAACGTTGTTTCTCTTTCTGTTGCGCTTTCTTTATTGAAGATATTAGAAACATTTTCTTCTGTGATTTTTTTATGTACAATTCAATTTTAAAAATGCAAAAATTATTTTAGTTAGAATAAGACCGCTTATGTGGTAAGCTCAAAAGCCAATTTATATATATACCTATATTAATGTAATTTTCAATATTTATTCTAACTAAATATTATAGATACAATTTCTTGTGTCCTACTTAAGCAATTGCATATACGTAATTTTCTATAATTCTTAACTTGTGCTCGGTGGCTCAGTAATTAAGCATTCTGACTATCGATCTAAGGATCGAGAATTCGACCATCATTCCAGGTGAAGTTTTAAAAAACAACAAAATGCGATAACCCCTACAAAATGCCACATTTCAAGAGATATATAAAACCATAGGCTCTCTATGTTACTACGATGTGTAGCATATAAAATATCCATTGCTAAGTTGAAACTCCCTCGTCTCGGCAAAATTCTAGTAGCTGTTGTCTAAAAGGTATCTAGTACTTTCGTATGCCTAGACCTTGTCCATAACAAACTAAAGGCGCTACTTTGAATATTATATTTTACTCTCAGCAACAGTGACAGGCAATGTTAAGTAAATGCGTAAAGGAATCGATAAATCCGGTCGATAAAATCGGAATTTCGTTCAGTAAACCGAAACTATTAAAATTGCAAATAAATTTCTTCTGAATATATGAAAAGGCTTTCAATATCTTCGTTTCCAACTCTGAAAGTGAAATTCATCCAGCTGTACCTAAACCGCCACTACTCAGTGCCTGGTGTCTTAAACGCTTCGCGTTACGTCAAGCAGTCACGTTATCTAATTGGTTACAACGCTTTAGCTCCACCAATAGCGTTAGAGGGAAACTCGAAATTTTACATTTAAAAGAAATAGTTATGTAAGCAAGGCCTAGCTCCCTAGGCCCTGCCGCCAGGGTGCCGTGCACCCCTTGCATCCTCAATTGATACGCCCCTGACCTCATTACTTTTCTGTATCTGATCTTCTCTGTTCTTTTCTGCTTTGATTCTGATATATGTTTTTTTTTCGCTTTTACTTTATTCTTTACTGTGTCATTCTACCAAATAGTTCTTGTATACACTGTGTTTATTTTTCTTGGCCCACATACATGCTTCGTAAGTGCATTAAAGATTCCTTTATTTGCTTGCCTTTTGTTACTCTCTACATCTATTCATTTTTCCGACACATCCCATAGTATCGTCACTTATAGTTTTTCTACGTTAAATTTTTCGTAAATCTTATTTCTCCTTTCACCTCTACTACTGTACTTGTTAATTTTGCTACTCTTCGGTCTTGAACACTGCGGCTCGGTATGCTTTCAGGCCTTTCACTATTTTTTTGAATTTCTACTGCAGGTTATGTCATCGAGTACGCTTTCAACATTTCCATCAATTGATTCAAGTTATAGTTATGCACCCAGATATATTTAAAGAATGAATTAGCTGTCAGCCTCTGATTATCTATACGAAACTATTTCACTATTTCCCCATTCTTATTTAATTTTTAAATTTATTGTAATGATACTAAATTATGACCTACAAAATGTATTAATTAGAAATTTATGACAACCAGCTCAGTACATACTAGATGTTATTTAATTCAAAGTAAGTCTTCAAAATACAGTGAATTGTATATATAACATTAACCAAGTATGCAAATTAGGTAATTTATCATGTTTGTATATTAAATAATGGAATTGCTTATTTTGAAGATAAAAAATGGTTTTCCCAGTAAGGAACCACAACGCTTGTACTTCCGAAATTAAAAACAAATAAATACAGCTTTTCCAGTAAAAGTGTAAATTAGTCATTTTACTGAGTGAATACATGCGGCGTGGCAGAAAGGCCGCAACTAAATAAAGTCAAAGATAAATCAATTCAAAAACATTATCTTCGTGATACACAAGAAAAGCGTTCGAATCACAGTGGTAACTCAAAAGCAGTACCTTAACACGGTAGCATCTATACATCACCTTGACTAAGGTAGGACCTTAAGGATACCACACAGAAGAAGTTGGGATCCCGTTTCTATGCCTGGAGCTGAGAGTTTGCTGACGTAGGCGAGGTCCGTAGACTAAGAAGTTATCAGGCCTTGTTGAGTCTTAAGGAAATACCGCTTTAACATTTTAACAAGGGCATTGATCGAAACCGATTCTAGCTGTTGAGGCATCGCCAGGTGCCACCTGCGCCCCACTCTGAGGACCCATGTGAACGATAAGTAACCTACAGAAAGGCGGTCAACCTGGTTGGAAAAGCAACGCAAGTTAGTATTCCTAGGAAGCTAAGCAAATCTATTACATACCTGTGAATTATTGTTAAAATATAGTAATGTGTTTCGTGGAAGTACGGTTAAAAAATGAATTTAATTTAAAATTAAATAAGATTAAATAATTATTATTTATGCATAACCCTACCTGATAGTATAGGATTGTATCTAAAATTTAATAAAGTGAGCTAGTTAGAAAACGTAATATAATTGCACAGTATATAATTTACGGGCACAAAACACATTTGTCATTATTAAAGAAATATGGCAATAGCATGAGGCCAATTATTATTATAAAAGCTCAAACATAAAGACGTGGGACTAATAATACTGGTCAACGAATTTGAACTTTTTATACCATAGATAAAACCAGCTGATTTTTACAAATTCGAACCCACTCAATTCAAAAGTGACAATCAAAATTTACCACTACGTACGTTTTCAAAGTTATGACTACAGTTATATAAAACAGTTGTTACGTTCAAATAGCACACTCTACTCTGATCAGTGTGTTACTGACACCATCAAATTGTAAAATTACTTCGTATTGAATAATTAATACATACATGTAATGTCTAAAGCGTTAGAAATACATGAAAACGTGTAACCGTAATAACAATTCCTTATTAAAGTTATGTTTTTTTTCCTTTTATAGAGTGTACCGTCTTCGCTTTCGTGTATCACTTACTGCTCCGAGGTTTTCCAGAAAAAATCTAGGTGACAGTACAAGAAATTTATTTTCAGAGATATATATTTTCCATCCATAGTGCTGCCAAAGGTTAATGACGCAATTCAGTTCGAGTGATATGTTGTAGCTCTCAGGTCTCGAACACAAGGTAATCTGATACAGAGCGAGTTTGCAGTTTAAACGATACGCTTCCACTCCAGAAGTCCGAAATCCCAACGAGGTCTTTCAATTCAGCTTAAGGTCCGCGTTTAAAAGACAATTCTTCTGGCATTCGTTTTTTATATTATGTAAATTTATATATTTCTCAGATATAGTTATCATACCAATATTTGATAAGTAAACGCGTGTAGCCACGAGTTATCGCGCGTAGGTTATCCATTCTTAGCTAACATTATTGTATTTTGGAATGGCCATTAATTTGGGGCTTTAATCCTAATAACTTTGTTTGTAATTTTATGTATGTTTTTACAGGCTCAATATACTCTTATTTATTGGTGTGATCGAAGTGGTTCTTCTTGTGGATATTGTTTGAAGCTGTTTTCATCACGGAGTTGCAAGCCAGATTCCTGTTTTAGCAAAAATTGGCACTTTCTATTCTGAGCTGAGGCAAACTAAGAGTTTTATGTGTACTGAGCTTGCTAAATGAAAAACAGGGCAACTAATCTCTAAAAATATTAAGGCCTACGAGACGTCTCATTTGAAATTAACGTCCTGGCGAAGGGTCTACCAATCCAAGGTTCATGTAATACATTCATTTGATCTCTGCAGCTAAACTTGAAGCTATTCAGGAGAAGAAAAACTACATTCTATCTAAGTGGAAGCTCTCCAAACTACTTTATGAAAAATGGCGTAATAATTTCACATTACACAATAGCTTTTGATAAAATTTAATTAATTTTAGACATCAACCAATTATGATACATTTTCAACTAATTTTCTTGCTTGAATGAATAGTATTTGACAGTATGTAGGACTTAAAAATGTCTAAATACGAGGAGTGACGAATGTGTTCGTGGCCTAACATAGAAAGGTTAGACATTTTAAAAACAATTACCTTTATTTGACATACCAGTTCGTGGCCTAACATAGAAAGGTTAGACATTTTAAAAACAATTACCTTTATTTGACATACCAGTCTCTTCTAGTAACACTTCTCAAAATGTAATGGTTGCCGTCTATTGGTTGCTGTGCTATTAATTGTTTAATTAAGCAATACGTGTTAGATCCTGTAAAATGGAAAAAAGTTAAATTCGTGCAGTAATCAAATATTTGTGCAAAAAAGATGACACCTCATGAAATCTACCAGTGTTTACATAGGGTTACTCAGTCAAAAAGTGATACACCTCAATGTGGTGATCCAATATTGGTGTCGAGTGAATAAAATTCCTACTTGCAGGAAATTTCTACACTTGAGCATCGTTTGGAAAATTATATTGCTGTTCAGGGTGATTACATTGAAAAATAAATTTTAATTCAAGCGTCTTGTTCGTTTCTCGATATGTCAGGCTGCGAATACATTGACCATCCCTCATAATTCATATTTGTGCACAACTAAGAAAACAGTTGTTCCTGTGTGTTACGCACAAAATTTCTCTCCATTATCATTTGAAAAAGAATCTAGAATAATATATCGTAGAACAAGTGCGGAAGCTGACTTCTGCACGAGTATGGGGATTACGATACTAGCCGCATGTGAGTGATGCAAGCACGTGAGTGTAAAAATGCTTCACGTATGTGTTGCACGCTATAGTTTCTCTACATTGCATTTAAATAATGAATGAATGTAAAATGGTTATGGCTTAATTCTCTTTATTGCAATAATCACAATTATTATCAATGGCAATATTATAATTTCTTCGCTTAAAGTTCGATTATTCAAAAAATATTATTTAAATTTTTAATCACTAAGCACCTTTGGTGATATGGTGATGACTATGACAAAACGTAATTCGGTTGTTTGATGAAATCGAAATTATAGTGACGTAAATTTGGACGTTACAACAAATAGGGAATATAATACCAATTCGGAAGTATAAAGTGCTGATACCATTAAAAAAAATTAAAATGCTACTTTCTCATACTCCCCAAAAAAAAAAGAGCAAGCAACAGTACTCGTTTCATCAATGCATCACATAGATTCAGAATTCGGAAAGCCTAAGTTATTGTATTTTACAATGATGCCAAAGGAGAAGTTTTTATAAGAGATGTGCCAACTACAAATCGAAGTACAACTATTGCCGGAATCTGTTCTTTCCCATTTCTTGGGTTTTATTCCAACTATAAAGACATGAAAGGAGTTAATTTTTTTTTAAACATTGGCAAAAGAACTTGTAGAAGCACGCGTATAACTAAAAAACTAGCAACTCAGAGATAGATCTAGAAAACATCAATGACATTTCATCATTTATATCGATCACACTTTCTAACACAAAGACAACAAGAATTTCCAATTTCAAATACTAATATTTATGGTTTGTATGTTGCTGAAATGTTTAGAAAGTATTATTCTCAGTAGCTGAAAATATAATAGTTTTGGGAGTATCGAAACCCAAAACTGATAAGACAAGGGAATGCGCTGAATTATTTGAAATGATCGAAACCTTCACAACGATTATTATGTTTAAATGGCTCTTCTACTATTATCACAGGTCGGTGTGTGCGCCGTCTATATTTTTTAAATCTGTGGTGCAGGTTTTCATCTGTTCGCACACCCACGGCCTTCCTTGACTCTTATCAGCGCTACGAAGCGACTCGAATGTTGGCTTTTGTTTGACATGGTCTCTTTTTCCTGGAACACCTTGGTTGTAGCGCCTTTGAAATTGCTCTACGGCGTTACGGACTTACCGAATATGATTGGTTTGGTTCGTGGCCCCTGCAGAAGTTGTGGATTGTTGTAGCCGGGCAGTTCTGTGGAAGATTTGTTTCTAGCGCCTTGGCGGATTTATATGCGGTCCACCTGTCATTCAGCGGCATCTTGACCTGGTTCGAGCTGTTATCGCCCGCATTTCAACCTTCAGATGTCTGGAGCTTCGCTTATCTGGATCATCACATAGCGTGCAGAAGGGGCTCAAAGGTAGCTAAGATCAGGTTTTGTCTTCTTTTAAGTGAAGTGCTACTTCGGACGTTGGCTGCTATTGTACAGTTCGCTTCACGAACTGCGTACCTGAATAATTGATTTCCCAACCGCGGCGTCTACGTTAATTGCGACTGCTTTTAATTTGAAACTGGTGTGAATCGTGTTTGTAGCTTTGTTAGAAATGTTGTGTCAGGCTTTTATTTGAAATTCGTACTAATGATTACTCGCAATTTGTACTAGTAATTACCTAATATCTGAACTAACTGCTACCGATTTAGAAACAATTATATTGTGATATTAACAAGCATTTTGATGTTATTATTTGTTACTGCTACCTGTGCGTAATTTAAGCTTTTTTCAGGAAATTATGTACTGCTTGAGTTTACGAATTCTCAGTTGAATGCCTGGATACACTTGTCGTTAATTGGTAAAGATTCGTTGGCGCCATTTTAATGTTTAATCATTTGTTAATATTTATAGAACTGTACACCGTCTTTCTGACTAGCCGACCGGCAACTGTATCCAAGTAGTCATAAAGTTTGTTTTGTTTGAGAGAATTAGCCGACGAATCGATTTTGATGCTAAGACGGTCTTGGTTTCAGAGGATTATTTTCAGTTAGAAATCATTAATCATTTATACGGACTATGGTTTCTAGCACAAAGACTAACATACGCCAAGAATTTACAGTTTCACGTAAAAACACTGAAGGCTTTATCTAGCTAAAATGTTTAGAAATTATTTCTTTCTTTGACAAATCGGTAACTGACCGTATAATATTCTTGTGGGTATCAAAACACAAAATCTGGAAGGCAATTCTTGAGTAAGTGCTACTAGAGGTGTGTAGTCAAAGCTAATGCTGATTTTTTTAAAGTTTGAAGTTGGTTTCCGAAGATTATCTTCAGCTGAAAGACATTAATGACATGGTATCATTTATACCGATTATGATTTCTAACACAAAGACTAACATACGACAAGAATTTTCAGGTTCAAATGGAAACATTGAGGGTTTTTATGTCGTTGAAATGCTTAGACAGTATTTTTCTCTTCAACTAATGAGTAACTAAAAACATAATATGTTTGTGAGCATCGAAACGCAACATTAGAAGGCAATCCTTGGGTAAGTAGCATTAGAGGTGTGTACTGAAGCAGATGCTAACTTATTTGAAATTATCGAACCCTTCTACCTACAGTGAGCTTGGTTTCAGACGATTATCTTCAGATAGAAAACATTAATGAAATGGCATAATTTATACAGATTACAATTGCTAACACAAAGCCCAATATACGACATGAGTTGCCAGTTTTAAATGGAAACATTGACGGTTCTTATATCGTTGAAACGTTTAGAAAGTATTCTTCTCTTCAACCAATCCGTAATTGATAATAAGTATAATATTTTGTGAGTATCGAAAATCTTTGCGTAAGTGGCACCGGAGATTGTACTTAACAAAAATATTGATTTTTTGGAAATTGTCACTTCAAGCTGGACAGAGCTAGGTTGCAAAAACTTTTGGCTAAAAAATATTAATTTTAAGGGATAATTTATACCAATTACGATTTCTAACGCAAAGATCAACATACGAAAGGATCTTTTCAAATGGTAGCTTTCTTAAACTATACTTTTGAACTTGTCAAGTTCTAACTGATTCACTTTAATTTCCTGATTTACTTTAATTTAGTTTGTAAACAACGGTATTTTTATGTGTAGAAAAGATATAGCCTGAACTAAACAGAATTCAAGTTCTTGAACCTAGACTTAACCTAATTTCTCCATGCTCAAACTATTTAAATTGCTGGTGTTGTGATGACTCGCAAGGAGCATTGTATCTAGTGTTTGTTTCGCAAAGTGGGCTTCCTGTTTACCGCTGTCCAACGGCTTCCAGCCCATTTTCGCACTTCTCGCGAGCCGATGGGAAAGGATACGAGCCGGGGCACCCAGGGCCTGGGGTTCTCACCTTTTTTCGAACTTCCGATGATTAACCCGCTGGACGTTCCCAAGGGCTACCTGGAGGAGGAAACCGTAGATCAGCACCGATCCTATTTTCTCATGCGTCGAGTTGAACCTTCAAGGCCGCCTTCGCTTCGGCGTGTAATTTTTAACTATCGGAAGTGACTCACGCAATTATCACTTAATTACGCGCGTCTTCGGACGGATGGGACAGGAAAATTAAAATTGGCGAAAACTCCGATTCTGATAGCGTTGTTGCTGGTTTTTGCCGAATTCCGGGGCACATCCGCCGCCGAGCAATAATTTTCACACCAAACCATATCATTTAACACTCATTAATAAGCTTTATGGTAACAGCACTAATATATGATGTCATTTATAAATGCGGATAACAGATATTGTCACCACTTAGAAGTTTGCCATAAGCTGCGCCGGATCGGCGATGGCCGCATGGATTTTTGCCGAGCGCGAAAAGGATGGCCGATGGTTAGTGGCGTAAAATATGTACAGCGCAGGGTAATTGTCGTCCATTCATTAAAATTAAACGCATCTGCTATTTGTACCAGTTATAGTATTATTGTGCACTGTTCGATTTGTTAGTTCTGAAATATGCCTAGGAATTACACTCCGTCTGAAGCTGCAAGCGTGTTTCTGAAGGCAAACACAACTTCTTACTAACGAAGAACTCGAATATGCCAAAAGGAACTCCTCATGACGTCTTATCAGAATATAAATAATTATCTTTCATTTTTAGAAAGATTGAAAATTCGTATTGGTCTAATTTTTCAGTTTTCAATTTTCTTAAGACCACCATAGTTGGTTCTTACTCTTCTAAATCGTTTGAATGTATATTGTCTGAAAACTTCCAATCACTATCCTTCTTCAAGAATATTCCAAGCATTGATCCTCTGCATATTCTGAAATTAGTAATTCCACGTTTGAATCAAGACAGTAACAAATAGACGCTATTGAAATGTGTATGCATGGAGAAATGTCGTTGATAATAGATCAAAATGTATTTTACTATCGGTCGTTGGTCATACACTCTTTTAAGACATCCATGTTGTTTCAAGATTCCTGGAACAACTCACGGACATGGTAATCACTCGAAGAATTTTAACGTCCGGAACTGCGCAATACCTAGGTAAATAATCAGGTAAAAGCTTATCAAACTGCAAACGAAGTAGACAGTGCGGGGTTGGACCACTCTCACTCATCGGCAGTCGCTTAAGCATTTACTGCAGTTGTAACGAGAATAATTCTATTTGTATGCGTTTGCAATCAAGTACTTTTATTAAATTATTGAATTTTTCTACTTATTTAAGTATGAGTGAAGTAATTAGCTAAAAGGTAAAGACATAGCTGAGCTGTTTCTACACACCATCAGGTCTTATAACGGCGAGGATAGAATTCAGAGTGTGACAATTGTCAATACATCTGCAAATATTTCCTTTATGGCACATGTAAGCACATTTGACGCAAGAAACAATTATTGTGATATTTAGATATGAGCGTACTCATATCTAAATATCAAAGCTCAAGATTTCATGGAATTTCTAAATTCTGATCCCTTTATTGCTGATTACTCAAAATTGCCTAATGCAACAGCTGAAAGATGTGTCGATTGTTCGTGCCAGTTGCTGATGTACGTAAACGATGATATTCGACAATCCCATGCCCTTTTCGGATTTAAAGTATAGAATCTCACTTGTCAAATATTTGATGAAAAAGACTGAAGAACAGCTGCTGATGAGAAAATCATATTGGCACTAAATGCTTCCAGGGTTAACATGCTGGAACGTTATAATAAGTCTGGATATACTGTTGTGCCACCCTTAAACGAAAGGCTACCACAGCGGCTAGCTCGCACCCTCGGCAATGAATGGCGTGGGTAAGAACTGAGCAGCGGTTTTTTAGGTGAAAAGAATGCATGTAATTATTTGAAAATACAAGTCACAGATCAAGCTAACAGTCAAAAATGGATCTACCTTTTGTGGCATCACGCTTAACAATCCTAAACACTTTAAAAAATTAGCAAGTTTGTCGGGGGGTGAATAAACAGATACCAGTAACAAGAGGCTTTAATTATAGTTAAAAATATATTACAATACAATATTAATAATGTCAAACAATTAAGCTGGCGTACTAAAGGCACAGGTAATAACACGGGCTCGCATTTACAAAGCCTGAACGAAGATACAAACAGGTTATATAGTGCTAACCCAAGATAATATATCACAACTGGGTCGCAATGCAAACGCCCAGCAAGGTTACATTAATCAAGCAACATAAACTACGTTGAACATGACCAGAACGCAAGATAAATTACAAAACTGACTTAAACATATTTCCACGTGAGCAACACAGAGGCAAGCATTATCTGCTTGCTGGTCCTAGCACACACCGCAAGCTAATTACCAGCAAAGACCCTAGTTGAATCAGTTACCGCTGCTTAAACACAAGCTAATTTTTTATCTTAAACGGTTCGCGATAATTTCCAAAGGCCTTTGTTTTTAAACGTTGCATTTTAACGTCCTAAAACACGCCAGTTATAATTACACAAGATCTGTTAATATAAAGCTAGAGAGAGGCATGTGTTAGTACTCACAAATAAACTACTTAGATATATAATCGTGGTATAAATCCAGCTCAGCCGTGCATGCAAATGAGGCGTTCTCGAATCTATAGCCTGCGAGTTCAGGATTGTTGCACGGGCCAATTGTACTGAAAAACTGAAACTCGCTGAAATGCCGTCCGTCCAGGATCGAGCGTGTTGGCTTACATATGGCAAAGGAGATTTATCTATAACCATCAGAGGAGACAAGCACCTGTTTGCCTGACGAGGATGTGGAGCACGCCTGGTGAGCGTTTATGCACGTGTAAAGCGTTCGAGCGAGGTAATAGCGGACGTAACAATCTGTTGAAAACGGGCCTTATTTAACAATAAAACATATGCAAAAATATGTACTCACCTCACGATAGATAATGGCCCATACAAAGCATGCAGCTGGAATATTATTGCTTGCACTTAAACCCAAAGGGCGTAGACGAAGTTTCCACTGCTTTTTAAGGAAGCTGAAATGCCTCCATCTGGTTCTTCATAGAATCAACGTCGGCTTCGAATCCTATAAGGCCACCGACCGACCCTAACACAGATATTGTGCCTTGAGAAGCCAGGCGGAAGTGTGCCCTTCAAAACAAACTCAGTGTAGCTCACAGCCGAAATTGAAAAAATAGGATTACACTGAATATCAATCATCGGAGATTTTTGACACAGAAAACGATATTCCGTTATTTTCAAATTGGAAGAAATATTTCAAACTTCATACTATGTTCCAATGACATAGTCTGATGACGACATATCGAAGAAATGAAGGAAGAAGAAGAAAAGGACATCAGCTGAACATTCATCTTTTCCTTTAACGTCTCTCATATTGCACTAATACCTTTTCTGCATGCCGAAAGTGTTCAACAATGACAGTGGTTCCCTTTGTAATCAGCTTAATACCTTAAAAAGAGCTTTAATTTCCGGATTCGGTGGCTCATTGATTAAATATCCTGACTGCTGATTGAAGGGTGGCGAGTTCGATATCTGCTCGCGTTGAGATTTTTAAAAATTAAACAATGCTGATAAAACTTTACAAATCCCACCTTCTAGGAAGAGATGTAAAACCATGTATAGTAGCTAAAATGTTCCCTACTAGAGTTGGAACTCGTCAGTCTCGGCAAAATTCCTTGACCATAGGACCATAGCAGTAGGCTGCTAAGGTACCTCGTACTCCGCATTTCTTGGCCGTATCCATAATAACAAATAACAAAAGCAACAACCTTCAAAGGTTTGTTATCAATTTATGAAGGGTCTAATAATATCGGTTCTATAATGAATTGATCACATGTTTTTACGATAGTGTGTGCAATAATTTCACCTTCTGCCATTTTTACATACGAGTTTTCATTATTCTGCTGTTCCTCTATCAGCCCCCTTTCTTACTTCTAGTTTCATATAGGTTCCGCAACTCTGTTCGAAATTTTCTCCGTTCATAGATCAAGCAATATATCTTTCATGTACGTTCCTATTCCCCTACTCGAATCTTTTATTACGTGGCTTTTGTCTTCCAATTAGCTAGTCTTAATAGCTTTTGTTGTCTGTGAGTATTAGGGCCGGTTGCAGAAAGCAATGTTAAGTCTGGTGTTAGCTAACGCGACGTCAAAGTGAACAAAAGCGAATCAAATCTCAAATGCTTACGGTAACTAATACATTAGTAAACAAAATTTGATGCGATTTTGTTCACTTTGACGCGACGTTAGCTAACACCAGACTTAACATTGCTTCTGCAACCGGCCCTTAGAGTATTAGTTCTCCTTCTATAAATTCGAAATATTACTCAAGAAAATACACTAAAATACCAAATTAGGTATGAGAGACGGAAAAGAAAACCAAAATCAGATACCAACAAACTTATGGCGGTCCTTTTTGCCCATATTTTCTTTTAGTTTTTGGAGTTTTAGGAGCCCAGTCTGACTCTACAGAGAATAAAAACTATGGAGAAGCAAAAACTAAGAAAAACAAAGTAATTAACATTGTTCATTATTCGTCATAATAAACAAATTATTTTTTGGTTCTAAATCAGTATTCAAAAATGCCTTAAATATCTGTTAAGATCTTGTAGCAAGGTTTGCAAGCAACTTACGACATACTATGCTATATGGCCTTGCAAAATAGCCCAATACCTCGAAGAAAGTCGATATTGTGACTGCTTATTGTCTGGGAAGTCCGTGAAACCAAGTTGGGCTCTCTATCAATTCATCGTGGGCAGTTGACGTGGTTGTATCCACAATATTGTACTTGCGTACTTTGGTAACTTCCTTTCCATTTTATTTAGTTACGTTTAATCGGAGCAGCACACTTAAATCTCTAACATGCAAGAAAAAAATGTGGGAAAAATAAAAGACCAAAGACGTAATGCATAGTGTTAAGACGAATTTACAGCATCCACCATTAAGCAAAGATAAAAAACACTGATGTTCGAGCACTCCAGACGTGACAAAAAAAGCACTAATTATATTCTAGAAAAATATAATTAAACAGGAAAATATCTTCATCGAATACTTAATTTTCTTTAGTTTTCAATTTCCGTAGCTTTTATCATCCTAAAACATTTTCATTCACCTTCTGGATTTCTCCAAATTTTCATTTTACGAATCATTAGGGATAGACCCCATCGTCTAAACCCCTCACCTGGAGAACCCAGAAACTTTATCTACGGAGTTCCAGTTTTGAGGCTCTGGAAATTGGCCCTCGCCCTACAACCGTCTGGAGGAGCTGAAAGTTGATAGCTTAAAATTTGTACGTGCACATAACAGTATCAGCAAGCTCATTTCAGTGCCTCTTCAGCCTATTGTGGTGCACGCGCCTTTAAAGGCCGCGTTTCTTTGGAAGAAAAAAATGCTCCCTAGTAAACAGCACTCCTAACATGGAATATAGACGCTGTCTGCAGTCAGTCAACCCCGCATTTTTTACTTCCTTAGTAGTCACCATATCTGGAGAGTTTTTTCCTATACGCCACCTGGGGAAGCACCTGATTGAGGATATAAGTATTTGAATTTATCTAAAACAATTTGTTTATTTTTCCTCGTCTCCTTCGTCTTTGGTATATATTCAACGGCCAGAATTTTCAGCTATAAATGCGTGATGCGCACAGGTTGGTTCAGAGTCAATTCAACTCCCTTAACTGGGGGCGGGTTGTTATAGGGACCTTGGTCCCTCTTCAGCCAAGAATGGGAATTATAAGACGGGTAAGAGAAAGGAAGTGTGGAGAATGGAAGAGAGGCCAGGAAAGGTGGAGAAGTAATGCCCCGGAATTGGCCTCAGAGAAGGTATTTTGTTGACTAAGGAAAACCACCTAAAAATCTGAATCAGAGCAGACGGCCAGGGGAATCGAACCCGCAACCTCCCGAATGCTAAGCAGACGTGCAGACTACTCTGATGCGCACACGCATTCCAGTATTTAAGTATCTTAGTAAAAGTTAGAAAATGCCACTCAACAAACTGCTGCCAACAAAATCACTAATGAGAGAGAGAAAATAGTTGCATTCGGTCATAACTGCTTGGGGCTTTTTTTCTTGTAATCATCCCTACTACCTTGGGACGAATAACTTTTTGTCAAAACTGGTCTTAGCAAAGACTGTAACGAAGCTGCTTAACAAGTGTCGCAAAAGATTAAAATATTTTTCGAAAGAGGAAGGAATGTTTAATCAGGGAGTATAAACAAGAGAGTTTACATTAATTTCTTCCATTCGGCCACTGTATCGTAGCATTGTATCGCATTTGCATGCCCAGAGTGTCCGTAGAAGGCCAAACGTTAATGAGATGCTAAGACTGACTAATTCGGCGGCTAATTGAATTTCCCAGAATTTTTAAATGATCCATTTTTTAGCTACGCTTGAATTCGTGTGCTATTTCCTTTGCATGGTTAGTTCCTGGGCCTAATAATAACAATTTCTCCACGAGCTTAATGGTAGGAAGCGGGCAAAAAGGTGAGAACTGGCCGTTGGATGTTCTGGGCGCCCCCGCCATTCCCATGGGTTCGATCTTCGCGAAAACGCTGGGAAGCGGCGACCGGCGGTAAACAGGAAGCCCAGTTTTCGGATCGCATAATGCGCCATAAATATTCAAAACACATTCTGAAAAACGCGATAAATGGAGACTAATGAACGATGAGTCAGATGAAGCCGTCCATGATTGCCAAATTGAAACAATAGAGATGTGGATGCAGATAAGTCTAGACCTGTAAATTAGAGTGATATGTTTAACCTTCCTTGTTTCCTGTATTGAGAAAAATATTTGTGAAATTGAAGGTTGGCCTCTAATCGATGCCTCATTATGGCCCATGCCTTGCTGCACGCTCCATGACCACCCAAACAAACGGGCAGACGGGAGCTTTGTTCGTGGCTCCTGCTTCCTGTAAAGTGCACGTTTAACAAATTCGTGGTTGTGTCTCGTGCAAATTAGAGTAATGACGCCGATCGACACCTCAATTATTAACCTGTCGAGGTCGCAGCAAACGCGCAACTCCAGAGCCGGACTGGAAGAGAGTTGGGACAAAGCAGCTTCTTACTAGAACTCCCACAAATACAGCTGCAGCTTTTCTTCAACGAAACTACCACGACTGTGTATTCGTTTTCACTGCTGCTTTAAAGGACATTACAGATTTTCTTATTTGAAACAATGGTGCCTTGCGAAGGTAAAAGCAATAAATGCCCTTTTTAGTTTATTTACATTTGTTTCAAAATTATAATAATATTCTAAATTGTAACAAGTTTCTTGCCATTTTCAAAAAATTTCTATTCTGGATATAATTAAGTGTTATGTGCATTTATGTGTGTTGATTTTCAATGATTCTGGAGCAAAATCTTTCAGCGTTTTGAGAATGTGACATCGGCCCAGCAATGGCTCAGCACCTGTCACAATACCCGTAGAATATTGTGATACGGTGCCACAAAATATTATAGATGACAAAAATTCAAATATTTTGTAACCTCAGCAGGGGGATACTTACAACAAGACTAGCGGCGGCGACGAAGATGGAAGTGGGAGCGGCAAATGTTGAGGAGAATCTATGGCAAAAAACAAATAGGAAATATGTATGTAAATGGAACAAAAACGAAGTTAATGAAACTCTATGGAAAACCAAGAATAATATTCGTCATCAAATGTAGCCATATGCGTTGATTAGGTCATGTCTTCAGAGTACTGGAAACAAGAGAACAAAAATCATGTTAACCGGAGAAGTTGGAAGGAAGGAGAATTGGGAAATCAAAGAATTAATAGATAACCGATGTTCAAAGAGGCCTGCTGAATTAAGATGCGTAAAACTGAGATTAAAAGAAGGCCGAAAGGAAAACGTGGAGGACACTCAGGGATCAAGCATTGGCCCTCTACTATTTTTAAGAAATTTTAATTTTCATTTGTGTTTGTTATCTTATCAGCATATATATTTTACATATATGAGGAAAATTTATTGCAGCATTTTGAGAAAGGTGCAACGGCTCAGTAAGGGTCATAATCCGTCGAAGAATTTCATCATTGGGTATTGCAAAATTTTATAGATGACAAAAACATAAATATATTTCTTTAAGCCACAGTAACCTTGCACATAATGAATAACCCAGCAAAAAATTAATGAAGAGTCTACCACGTCTTGATTTAATCTTTTTGTTTGAGATTACACTCTGGATGTAAAAATCGTACTAGGTTCGTACTAGAATACAGCAAAATGTTCAGCTTTGCAGTCCCGAAACACTGAGGATAATTGTACACATATCAATGTCTTGCTATATTTTTAGAGGGGTTATCAACACTTGATCAACGTTATCATAATGCAATAAAGGAATCTTGTTAGTAGAAACTTGTAAAAAAGTAGTTAAACAAATAATTCTTCCTGTAGGACTTTTAGAATGGTTGTCATGTTTTGAAGCTATCATATCTGCAGATATAGATATTAGCATCTAGAGTCGATGTGAAGCAAGAGTTAGACTGTCAGGAGAAATAAAAGCGTGTTGCAGTTCTTACATTTAGTGATTAAAGGATAATTAGTTTTGCACTACGTCTTAATATAATCATCCCTTCAGCGTACTTTGCCTTCTCCTATCGGAACGACTAAATGTAATCTTAATTTGGGGTTTTAGTTTCCATTTTAGAGAAGAGGTCGATGCATACCAGTGAAAATATTTATGGTAAGACTGGTAACGACGACGAAGGTAGAAGGCCAGCACCAAAGTTGTCAGTTTGTAATCAGACCAGCTGCAGTTGAACACTGTTCCAATCACAATAAACACGTTGGTATACAATCTACAGAGGAAAAGGACCTGGTGTAACTCTATGCCAAAAGAATAATAGCCGTAATCATATCAGCTACTAAAATAATGTTAAAAGAATGAGTTACAGTAAGAAAAAAAAGAGAAACCAAATAGATAAATGTTCAAAGAGCCATGCTGAATTTGGATATCCAAAACTGGGAAGAGACAGCGAGTGAGAAGAAAAATGAAGGAAAATCGTTAAGCAAGCCTTGAGCCTCTAATAATAAATTATTATACTGGATATTAATAATAGTATGTGCATTTGTGTTTGTTACCTTATCAAATAAGTACATTTTTCAGCATTTTGGAGATGTGGCAACGGCGCAGCAACGGCCATAATCCTTCATCCGGTGCCAAAAAGTGCTGTAACTGACAAGAAGTCAAATATGTTACTTAGTCTCTATTTACAATTTTGGTTTTAATTTCAGAAGAAAGGTCGATGCTTCAGCAGCAACGAAAACGAATATAAAAGGTGCCCTCGATAGTTGTCGACTGCGAGTCTCCAGTCCATCTTTGGCAACCGTGAGGTCTTAATGCTTAAAACTCCTCAAAGAATAAAGTTCAACACCCCTGCATAGGTGATGCAACAACAAGACTGACCGTCGACATATTGAAACCATAGAAGGTTATAGTATCTATCTGCAGATGCAAGTAAGGAAAAATTAGAGACTACTGGATAACGAATTAAGCAACATTGCGATTGATTAAGATGCTAAAATAACTAGTAACTTCAAACATCTTACTCCATTTAATTAACAACGCAGCAGATTAAATATTACTATGAACATATTTTAAGCCGTTATGATTACAATAGCAATTAATAATATTGCAAGTATTTTTTTTATAAATAATATAAAATAGCATTGGCCTTGATAACAATTTGTAAAACGATATTAAAAATAGTGTTAGCCTTGATTTGAACAAAATGTAATCAGTGCACGCTTGCAAATAATGTAAAACAATGTAAGAGCGAAGACAAACCTTGGGAAAAAGAAACCAAGCTATGAGGTGATGTTAATTTTGGCTTCCCCAATAAATAATTGTTAATGTGCGAATAAATACCCTTTTTCCAATTCAGTGTATTTTAAAATTTATTCTATATCCTTTGGGTGTGCTGTAGTAGGTTGCATTGATTTGTAGCACCTCTACAGAGGTATGAAAAACTGCGTGGATCGAGTGTTGGCTGATTTTTCCGAGAGTGTGTACGAGGTGCGAGTAGTGTAATTAGTAGCCTGTGAGCTAGACGTAGGCAACGACGTTTTTGGGACGCAGTTATAGTCCTAGATGTGAGACGACGACTGAATTGGAGACGTTTTTCGCATCTGTCGAGTTACAGCAGTCGTCCTGCAGGGAGTTCAGCGGGTTGTATCTATAGGACAACAGAGAAAGAAGGGCCCAGCCATCGTGGGACTTGTTGAGACTCGAGATAGGCCCTAGTTTCTATTAGAAGAGTAACAGAAAGGTCAGGAAAGTTCATCCTAAAAGATTAAATTCAGTGAATTCTATACTTGGCGTTGATTTTATGTGCACTTCCGGCAGGAGCGTCCTCTGAGTAGCTTTTGTTTGTGACGTGTATTTACTTACTGCAATGGTTAACACCTACGAAGGGCTTTAATCACTTAATCATAGATAACTGTCAAATAATTGCGAATTAAGGTTGGATCGCCATATTTAAATTAAGTTCCGATTAGTTAAATAATATCCAGTATTGTAGCGATCCCAGTAGTTAAATCAGCATTATACAAAGTGTGTACAATTAATTAAAAAAAATATAACACGATAATTAAAGTAATAGCAAATGGATTTCCTATAATTTATACAAATCAAGATAATATTTGCTAGGATGTAGAGACCCGACCCATATAAAATAGAATCATTTATTTTACACAAAATTATAATATCCACAACAATAATAAATTCATAGTAATATATCAAGCATACCACCTTATCTTCCCATATGACTTCTATTTGTAGCGATTTTCGTTGACATTAACAAAACATTCAGTTACACATTTGCGATAAAAAAGCATAACAAATTCAATCCTCTTCCTTCTTCTTCGCTTTTCGTTATTAACTTGTGTTATGATCTATGGTTCTATTTATCGATTTGCTTTAGTAATATTGTTTTTGTAGCAGAATTAAAAACTCGTCACGGTCGATATCATATCCAGTCAATTTCCATTTAATTGGTTAATATAGTTTACTATCGGCTTTCATATACGGGAGATTATATCCTAGTTTCGTGCTAGAGCACACAACATTTTTAGCTTGCATTCTACCAATAAGAGGAATTTGACTGTAATATTTTTTAAATGACTTGCAGATATAGAAATAATTGTGTACAAATTTTACAATCGCTAAATGGGATATGGTGTAGGCAGTTCTGCAAACAACGCGCGGAATTCGTAATACCTCGAAGAGTGACAATATCCGGGGTCTTAGGGCATTGCAAACAGCTTGATCGTCAAAGAATGTCGACATCGGTGACTGCTAGTTGCCTGAGAGGTCTGGGAAATCAAGCAGTTAAAAGCTTACCAAATATCGATAGAACAGACAATAGTTGCTTCTATCAATTTGTACTCGTATACGTTTGGAGTATTAAATTGGATTTGTTACTTTACTTCGGGTTATTTATTTACCTATAAGTAAAATATCGAACAAAATTGGTACACATTGGTTTGAACAACAATTTAGAAATTTGATGTTCTGTAGTTGTAGCAGTACATATCTTAGCTTCTACAATGATACCGTTCGGTATTAGTTAAACTTAATAGATAGGCAACTTAAACTGCATTAACAGTATAAGGGGTTGCCTACCCTTTTTATAAATCTAAAGCAGACGTAATAGAAGACTCATGGTTAAATTATTAAAAACAATAAATAACAAAATTTGCTACTTCCTTTTTGGTTGAAAAAGCAAAAGGACGCTTCTCTGTGTAGAAGCGAAGCAAATTAAAAGTCCTAGCTTAAAAAGGATACACGCAGACAATAGTAAGGCTTTATTTACTCAATCCAGCATATTATTAAAACATAATAATTTTTCAGGTAGATAGGATAAATCACACAAACAGTTTCTTTCTGAAAAGGGCAGTTATTACTTAACTGGTAGTTAACTAACAAGCTAATACATACAAATCATAATAGAGGGTTTTCCTTTATTCAGCTCTTAGAGACTCCTCGATAGCTACCAGCTCTTAGGCTTTTTCACTAGTTCGCATCTCCTGGTTGATTATATCTTCACCATGGAAGAGGGTATTGATGTGCTCCAAGTTGATAAGGAGAGAAAGGAGAACTTAGTTAGAAACTGCTAACAAGTTAGGAAATCACACACCAGTCAAAGACCATTTCTTTGGTTAGATGAGGGGTTCTTCTCTGTTGATATTGGAAGATGAAGAGGTCCAATTTAGTGGTTCTCTGCATTAACCGTATGTTAATCCTGAAAGAATTAGATATTGTTAATTAGAATTAGGCCAACGTCATAGCTTGAATATAGTTAAATAAAGGCATAAGCCTTAATGATAATCGATAACAGATTAGTTTCAAAGTAAAAGAATTGTTACTTACCTAGTGTTGATCCTGAATGGGACTTGAATTGGTTTGCAGCTGTCAAGTTAGTATTTCAATCACTTGTCAAATAACAAGCTACTCCCTGGAATGATATCAGCTAAACTAAACACCGATCATTAATTGTGATTAAGGAATTCGAAGGAGAAATACGAGGGTATAGAGAGCTCTTTATATTTTCATCTTACTACTCAGAGGCCATTAGTTAAATATGTATAAGAAATCTCCTGGATACTTAAATATTAATTAATGCTGACGTTTAATTAGAACAAATTCTAACTTGTCAGGGTAAATTAGTATTAGTAAGGAATTGCATAACATTTGTCAAAATTAAAAAGGCATAAACCTTAACAAATAACATATAATCAGTGAATTGTAAGAAAGAATACCCAATTATTGTAAACATCTTAAAATTAACACTTTATAATAAAGTTATGGCGCCCATTTCTGTTGATTAATGAACTATTATCTTTATGTGAAAGTGAAGCCAACTAAAAGCCCACATTGGTTAAACCCTAATAAAAACCGTACATTGAGCTAGTCGGAGACGTGTGAGCCATCCAAGGTAAGTTATAAAAAAAGGGCACATCTTATAAGGGGTCATTGACCGCCACAAGTACACGTGTAAAATATGGAAAACAGCTGACTGCACACCACCAGAACTCGCGCATGCGCAAAGAAAAAAGTAGCTGAATTTTAAGCCGACAGGCGATTCTGTATTATTCTGTGCCGTGGATAAAGATGGTTATTGATGACAGACTGTTTATGCCTACCGCAGTAACCGTTGTACCTAAAAGCTTTCTGAATGTGGTTTAATTCAGCGTGGACATTATGCGGTTAGGATAAAGAGAGTTTTTGTGTAGGATGATGGGAATTGGCATGCAGATAGCGATCAGTGTGAGTGGGTTTGCGATATGCAGAATGACCAAGTTTGCCACTGGGTTGGCGAGAGACCTGTACATCTAAGAAAGGAAGGGAGCTGTGACTTTCTATCTCCATGGTAAAGTTAATGTCTGGATGTTGACTATTGAGATTATTTAAGAAGACGGGTAACATGTCTTTACCATGTGTCCAAATAATAAAGGTATCGTCGACGTATCGGAACCAAACCTTGGGTTTCAATTCTGAAGATTCCAGAGGTAAAAGACGAGAACCCATGGCCGCACCAGAGATTTGTTTAAAGAATTCAAACCCCCGAGCAAAATCTCACAGGTTTTCGCTTCACTTAGAGATAAATTAAACACTATGTCCTCTGAAGGTTTTCTAGAGTCCCTTGCTCTTGTAATGCTGTATACATTGGTGAAACAGGACGTTTAGTTAAAACTCGCATCTCCGAGCACTAACGCTGTCTCAAATCGGGTCTCGTTTCATCATCAGCATCGCCGAACACCAACGTGGTACTGGCCATAAGATCCTCTTTGATGAAACTTCCATCATCTGCAAATCCCCATTATTCTTTAGCAGAAAGATTCGCGAAGCCATTGAGATTTACAAACACTCTAACAATCACAATCGGGACGAAGGCTTTCCCCTTCCTTCCATGTGGAAAGTGCTCATTCCTAAGCCCCGCCCACCACCACTAAACCGCGACGGCGCGGCGTTTGCCTATAAATTCTCGCCTTTCTGCTTCCGATCGTTAGTCTAGTTTCGCATCTGGCGTGGTTTCCACGTTAAGTTACCGTGCTCTTTTTGCCTTTTCCTCCTGATGAAGCGCCTGACGTAAGTGGACGAAACGTTAAGTTTTTTACTTAGCTTTATTTTTCATTCTAAATTTATGATAATATACCTCAAAATTCAAAAAAACTCAATCTTATCGATTTTAAAACGAGTATTTATGCCCATTTATATAGAATACAAATAAGCTAAACTTCGTAACAGATAAAAAAATATATAAGGAAGCACTTTGGAACTACCGGTAAACGTGCAACGACATCATATATGCAGGGTGTTATTAAAGTCGACCGTGTCACTTCTGGAGATGCTAGGAGACGCAATATGGAGTCGAAAAATCCCTAACATGCATAGTTTTCGTAAAAACGAATGTTAAAAATTAAAAAGACAAAGTTAAAAACTTCTGTACTTTGCCTTAAATTGGCAGTGTCTTAAGATAGGCTGAGAAAACCATTTTCACATACGCCGTTTACTTACAAAATTTATTAGCCGTTACATCAAATACACAAAAACGCAGTAGGTACCATACAGTGGTTCACAAAATTTGCTGTACCAATTTCAACAATGAATTAAGAAATTATGCTTCTACGTCAAAAACGAATTAGGACTTTTCGACTCCATATAGCGTCCTTTAGCATCTCCAGAAGTGACACAGTCGAATTTAATAACACCCTGTATAATGTATCTTTTTTCAACATGAACAGACCATGGCCATAAATTGTTGTAAGAGTGTATACAGAGATTTCGTTAAAACCAAGCTTTGATGTTGATTACAAATGAAGTTAGCAAGGTAAGTCTTTTATTTATTATCAAAAATATTTAATTAAACTTACTAAAACAATAATGATTCGCTTGCTTAGTTTTTTTTGGCGTTTTGAAGTTACATTTTACAAAACTTTATAATAACTTTCGCAGTGTTCCAACAACTGTCAAAAATGACTTTAGTGATATTTTTAATGTTGGTTTAGTACACTGTAAACAATATGAAGTCACAGCCTGCTCTGGATCATGTTGAAAAAAATATATACTTATCTACGACCACTACTAAAAGTAGGCCTTTTAGCGCTAGCTTGTTTCACTAAAAGTGACGTTTTATAGTTTAGCGTGGTTAAATAAATCAGCTGTTTACTTTAAGCGCATCTGTGGTATAAAGTGAAGTGAGGTTATAAAACTACAATTTCGAACTGGAAGTGAAGTTGTAAAGTTATTCTAGTTACTTCTTGCGTTACAGGTAAAGTGTTTTTGACATAATGTATGTAATGAATACAGTCAGATGTGGAGTATTAATAATTACCTTTCGTAACTGACCTTTGACAGTACTGGCTTCTCAATATTCACCCGCGCGCCAAGGCCTACTGTTTATCATGACCTAAATTAGAAGTGTCGTAGATGCAAACCTTTGTTAAATCGATATTTATGGATTAATAACAGTAAAATTAAGGTCGTAGATAAACTATTGTACGCAACGCGTGCTAAAATTCGTTTATGCACGAGACTTGAAAATTATGAAATAACTCAAAATAACTTCTTTTCTTCAAAATAAATAGATAATTAAAAGTTTAGCTTCTAATTTTATTAAATGTATGTAGTATTAGTCAAGTTCTTCACATTTTTTTATTTTTACCCTATATTTATCTTTTTTTCTACTATTTATTAATTCATTATAGACAATATATATATATATATATATATATATATATACTAATCGATAGGAAATTTTATTCTCTTTAAATTAGGGCTCTTGATATTTTCCCGGAAAATTTATCGTTTCCGAGAAAATTGCGAAAAACTAAAAAAATGTACCTTTGGGGGTGGTTTTGCGGTGGTTTTTCGGGGAAGATCCCTGGGCCTTTATCCCATCTTTTTTTCTAACCCCCCAATATACCCATTTCCAGTAAAGGCCAAACTTTAACACGCATGGTAACTCACAACTCATTTTTATATGGGAATTAATACCTACTATTATTAAATCTTTTGACAATTTATATTTCATCGTTTAAGGGTACAGCTTAGATTTACAGTCTTTTAGAACTAGCTCCTACTGATCAGAAATTCCTACTTGATGGGCAATTGTTATTTATTTTAAATAATTTTTATTTCAAACATTTTACTTTCCATTGAAAAGTATGTAGATATTTTGAATTCATCATTAAATTTAGGAAATTCACAATGTTTAAAACGTTATGAAATTTTGCTGTGGATGCACTCAGTAATATTGATATATTGTGTACCAATTTTAATTCAGATATTCTTAAATAAGCATGGAAGTAGAATGCTATTAAATTAGGGCATTTACACATTATTTCGTTTGCGTTTCATTGTTTTTTGCTTAAATGAACGTTATAAACCACCATTACAGCATTAGATAAAGTGGTCTATATTCTTACATCTTACCGCTTGAGTGGGTCACGGAGCCCGAGGCGCGACACGCAACAAAGCGCTATAAAAAATAAATCGCATTTTTTATAACAATAAAGTAATATAAGCAATTTTTTTACCAAAAATTTCTTTATTCTTTTCCACGCATTTCATACGCTGGAAGTATGCATATATGTGCAATAATAATTAAACTACCTCAATGCTGAAATCTATACCGCGCTTTTCCGGTACGCTTTGTTGAAACAATTGATGTAGCATTTTCGAACAATAATTTTGAGATTAATTTGTCGGAATCTAAATTTAGAAAGAATAAACTTTTCACTGGTTAAAAGCCATTAAGAAATATTAGAAAATAAACTAGTAACTGCGATGTAAACGCTCCTATCTAGCATGCACGATATTCAAAGCTGCATACTGGTGACGTATTCGCGCGCTGTTCTGCCACTGGTGCAGAGTTACGAGGCAACCTACTATATACAAGCCTTGATCATAAGGTGCATTGAAGGCGTACTAGTACTACCAGCGATGTGTTGATATTTTTAAGAAATATAAGTTATTAACACTCCCTTGCCTATACTTGTTCGAATTATGTTTTTATGCCTACATAAACAAAAATGATTCTGTAAAAACAAGGATATACGTAATATTAACACAAGAGCAAGAGACAATCTTCATGTACGCTACTTAACTACGTATAAGGAACCTAAATGTGCTTCACAAAGAGCATTTAACCTCCTCCCTACATGTATTAAAGAGAATAATCCTTTGAAAATTTTTAAGACCCGCCTAAAAGAGTTTCTTATAAAAAAATGTTATTATTCTGTAAATGATTACTTCTAATACATATTTTTGCTGCTATGTGCTATGTAATTATTGTGATTTTTTTTGTAGCAATTGTATATGAGACTGTGATATTTTACTTCATATGTACCAACTTTTATAAACAGTGAAAATTTTGTTTTTATTGTGTTTGATGACGCTTTCTATGTACTTACCGTACTGTCTTGGAAATAAATTGAAATAGAAATTAAATTGAATTGAATTGAATTGTTTTATCAATTTTATTTTATTGTATGTATACAGTGTGTCCAAGATAAGGAAAGTCAGTATGAAGATCTCGTTAATAGTCAGAGATGAAAATTTGGTAAAATGAGAAAAAAGTTGCATAATTAAAGGAGTGGCAAAATGACGACCAGAAATCCTTGATGTGATTTTTCCTTTTTGAGTTATCTTTAAAAACTGAATTTTTGGATTTTTTATTGTATTTTTTTCTGGCGTTAATATTAATATTGACAATACTTCTTTCTAGCAACTTTTCATGAACTTAAAGATTACGTTATCAATTTTTTTATCCGACGTTTCGTCTTTGAGAAACCATCATCAACTTAATTTATTAAAATGTTGTCCTTATTTTCTGATGTCAAATATTTGTTACTTTGAATTCAGCAATGTACAGTCGTGTTGATTAAAGTGTTGTACATCATTTGTGCTTTGTGAGTATAAATTAATTACACAAAGTTAAAAAGGGTGTTATATACACATATACTTTGAAAATGTACATCTTGGTCTACCTACTTAATGATTTTTGAACACGACTGTACCACACATTATGTGTAATTTTAAGGCCGTAGAAAACGTGCAAACTCGTGCTAAAAGTGTTATTGCACTCGACACGTTATGAAACTCAGCCTTCGGCTTCGTTTCATAATTTTCATGTCTCGTACATAAACATCCACTTTTAGCACTTGTTGCACAAATAGCTATTATAATACCGGGTGACCATAAATGGTTGTGATTTTACGTCAGTTTTTACACAAACTGATGCAAAACCTAACCTACTAACCTCGAATTTAATATAAACTTACAGTGCCACCAACATAAACAGTGCCTACCTAAGAAAAAAAATCACAACCATCTATGGTCACCCGGTATTATAATAGTATATTGTACAACTAGTGTTGAAAATAGCACTTTTTACACCAGTCGGAAAGTTTGGTGACCACGAGCCGCAGGCGAGTATCATAAAGCCCCACAAGTGTGAAAAGTGCTTTTCACACGTGTTGTACAATATACCTACTTATCTACAACTGCAAGTCGCCGCCTAGATTTCAAATATAAGCGCGAATTTCAGCGTACCATAAAGGTATCGTCGACGTATCGGAACCAAACCTTGGGTTTCAATTCTGAAGATTCCAGAGGTAAAAGACGAGAACCCATGGCCGCACCAGAGATTTGTTTAAAGTATTCAAACCCCCGAGCAAAATCTCACAGGTTTTCGCTTCACTTAGAGATAAATTAAACACTATGTCCTCTAAAGGTGTTTCTAGAGTCCCTTGCTCTTGTAATGCTGTATACATTGGTGAAACAGGACGTTCAGTGAAAACTCGCATCTCTGAGCACTAGCGGTGTCTAAAGCCGGGTCTCGTTTCATCATCAGCCATCGCCGAACACCAACGTGGTACTGGCCATAAGATCCTCTTTGATGAAACTTCCATCATCTGCAAATCCCCATTATTCTTTAGCAGAAAGATTCGCGAAGCCATTGAGATTTACAAACACCCTAACAATCGCAATCGGGACGAAGGCTTTCCCCTTCCTTCCATGTGGAAAGTGCTAATTCCTAACCCCGCCCACCGCCACTAAACCGCGACGGCGCTTGCCTATAAATTCTCGCCTTTCTGCTTCCGATCGTTAGTCTAGTTTCGCCTCTGGCGTGGTTTACACGTTGGGTTACCGTGCTTTTTTTGCCTTTTCCTCCTGATGAATCCCCCGACGAAAGTGGACGAAACGTTGAGTTTTTTACTTAGCTTTATTTTTCATTCTAAATTTATAATAATATACCTCAAAATTTAAAAAAACTCAATCTTATCAATTTTAAAACGAGTATTTATGCCCATTTATATAGAATACAAATAAGCTAAACTTCGTAACAGTTAAAAAAATTATAAGGAAGCACTTTGAAACTATCGGTAAACGTGCAACGACATCATATATGCAGGGTGTTATTAAAGTCGACCGTGTCACTTCTGGAGATGCTAGGAGACGTAATATGGAGTCGAAAAATCCCTAACATTCATAGTTTTCGTAAAAACGAATGTTAAAAATTAAAAAGACAAAGTTAAGAACTGCTGTACTTTGCCTTAAATTGGCAGTGTCTTAAGATAGGCTGAGAAAACCATTTTCACATACGCCGTTTACTTACAAAATTTATTAGCCGTTACATCAAATACACAAAAACGCAGTAGGTACCATACAGTGGTTCACAAAATTTGCTGTACCAATTTCAACAATGAATTAAGAAATTATGCTTCTACGTCAAAAACGGATTAGGACTTTTCGACTCCATATAGCGTCCTTTAGCATCTCCAGAAGTGACACAGTCGAATTTAATAACACCCTGTATAATGTATCTTTTTTCAACATTAACAGACCATGGCCATAAATTGTTGTAAGAGTGTATACAGAGATTTCGTTAAAACCAAGCTTTGATGTTGATTACAAATGAAGTTAGCAAGGTAAATCTTTTATTTATTTTCAAAAATATTTAATTAAACTTACTAAAACAATAATGATTCGCTTGCTTAGGTTTTTTTGGCGTTTTGAAGTTACATTTTACAAAACTTTGTAATAACTTTCGCAGTGTTCCAAGAATTGTCAAAATGACGTTAGTGATATTTTTAATGTTGGTTTAGTACACTGTAAACAATATGAAGTCACAGCCTGCTCTGGATCATGTTGAAAAAAATATATATTTATCTACGACCACTACTAAAAGTAGGCCTTTTAGCGCTAGCTTGTTTCACTAGAAGTGACGTTTTATAGTTTAGCATGGTTAAATAAATCAGCTGTTTACTTTAAGCGCATCTGTGGTATAAAGTGAAGTGAGGTTATAAAACTACAATTTCGAACTGGAAGTGAAGTTGTAAAGTTATTCTAGTTACTTCTTGCGTTACAGGTAAAGTGTTTTTGACATAATTATAGTGTTATGTAATGAATACAGTCAGATGTGGAGTATTAATAATTACCTTTCGCAACTGACCTTGACAGTACTGGCTTCTCAAATATTCGCCCGCGCGCCAAGGCCTACTGTTTATCATGACATAAATTAGAAGTGTCGTAGATACAAACCTTTGTTAAATCGATATTTATGGATTAATAACAGTAAAATTAAGGTCGTAGATAAAATATTGTACGCAACGCGTGCTAAAATTCGTTTATGCACGAAACATGAAAATTATGAAATAACTCAAAATAACTTCTTTTCTTAAAAATAAATAGATAATTAGAAGTTTAGTTTCTAATTTTATTAAATATATGTGGTATTAGTCAAGCTCTTCACATTTTTTTATTTTTACCCTATATTTATCTCTTTTTTCGACTATTTATTAATTCATTATAGACAATATATATATATATATATAGTAATCGATAGGAAATTTTATTCTCTTTAAATTAGGGCTCTTGATATTTTCCCGGAAAATTTATCGTTTCCGAGAAAATTGCGAAAAACTAAAAAAATGTACCTTTGGGGGTGGTTTTGCGGTGGTTTTTCGGGGAAGATCCCTGGGCCTTTATCCCATCTTTTTTTCTAACTCCCCAATATACCCATTTCCAGTAAAGGCCAAACTTTAACACGCATGGTAACTCACAACTCATTTTTATATGGGAATTAATACCTACTATTATTAAATCTTTTGACAATTTATATTTCATCGTTTAAGGGCACAGCTTAGATTTACAGTCTTTTAGAACTAGCTCCTACTGATCAGAAATTCCTACTTGATGGGCAATTGTTATTTATTTTAAATAATTTTTATTTCAAACATTTTACTTTCCATTGAAAAGTATGTAGATATTTTGAATTCATCATTAAATTTAGGAAATTCACAATGTTTAAAACGTTATGAAATTTTGCTGTGGATGCACTCAGTAATATTGATATATTGTGTACCAATTTTAATTCAGATATTCTTAAATAAGCATGGAAGTAGAATGCTATTAAATTAGGGCATTTACACATTATTTCGTTTGCGTTTCATTGTTTTTTGCTTAAATGAACGTTATAAACCACCATTACAGCATTAGATAAAGTGGTCTATATTCTTACATCTTACCGCTTGAGTGGGTCACGGAGCCCGAGGCGCGACACGCAGCAAAGCGCTATAAAAAATAAATCGCATTTTTTATAACAATAAAGTAATATAAGCAATTTTTTACCAAAAATTTCTTTATTCTTTTCCACGCATTTCATACGCTGGAAGTATGCATATATGTGCAATAATAATTAAACTACTTCAATGCTGAAACCTATACCGCGCTTTTCCGGTACGCTTTGTTGAAACAATTGATGTAGCATTTTCGAACAATAATTTTGAGATTAATTTGTCGGAATCTAAATTTAGAAAGAATAAACTTTTCACTGGTTAAAAGCCATTAAGAAATATTAGAAAATAAACTAGTAACTGCGATGTAAACGCTCCTATCTAGCATGCACGATATTCAAAGCTGCATACTGGTGACGTATTCGCGCGCTGTTCTGCCATTGGTGCAGAGTTACGAGGCAACCTACTATATACAAGCCTTGATCATAAGGTGCATTGAAGGCGTACTAGTACTACCAGCGATGTGTTGATATTTTTAAGAAATATAAGTTATTAACACTCCCTTGCCTATACTTGTTCGAATTATGTTTTTATGCCTACATAAACAAAAATGATTCTGTAAAAACAAGGATATACGTAATATTAACACAAGAGCAAGAGACAATCTTCATGTACGCTACTTAACTACGTATAAGGAACCTAAATGTGCTTCACAAAGAGCATTTAACCTCCTCCCTACATGTATTAAAGAGAATAATCCTTTGAAAATTTTTAAGACCCGCCTAAAAGAGTTTCTTATAAAAAAATGTTATTATTCTGTAAATGATTACTTCTAATACATATTTTTGCTGCTATGTGCTATGTAATTATTGTGATTTTTTTTGTAGCAATTGTATATGAGACTGTGATATTTTACTTCATATGTACCAACTTTTATAAACAGTGAAAATTTTGTTTTTATTGTGTTTGATGACGCTTTCTATGTACTTACCGTACTGTCTTGGAAATAAATTGAAATAGAAATTAAATTGAATTGAATTGAATTGTTTTATCAATTTTATTTTATTGTATGTATACAGTGTGTCCAAGATAAGGAAAGTCAGTATGAAGATCTCGTTAATAGTCAGAGATGAAAATTTGGTAAAATGAGAAAAAAGTTGCATAATTAAAGGAGTGGCAAAATGACGACCAGAAATCCTTGATGTGATTTTTCCTTTTTGAGTTATCTTTAAAAACTGAATTTTTGGATTTTTTATTGTATTTTTTTCTGGCGTTAATATTAATATTGACAATACTTCTTTCTAGCAACTTTTCATGAACTTAAAGATTACGTTATCAATTTTTTTATCCGACGTTTCGTCTTTGAGAAACCATCATCAACTTAATTTATTAAAATGTTGTCCTTATTTTCTGATGTCAAATATTTGTTACTTTGAATTCAGCAATGTACAGTCGTGTTGATTAAAGTGTTGTACATCATTTGTGCTTTGTGAGTATAAATTAATTACACAAAGTTAAAAAGGGTGTTATATACACATATACTTTGAAAATGTACATCTTGGTCTACCTACTTAATGATTTTTGAACACGACTGTACCACACATTATGGTTTTACGTTCTGAGTATTTTTTGACCATCATCAGGAAATTTTTGGATACGGTCGTGTGTCCGAGAGCATTTCATACGTTGTTTCAGCTTTTGTAATTTAAAAAAGAAGAAGTAATGAGCCACACTGCATGTTTTTAATCGCCTATGGTCTTGGAATACAAATAATTTTCAATAGGAAGTACATATTGATTAATTTTCTTACTTATAAGCAATAATTAAAATTAGAAATAAAAACCATAGTGTGACTCATTACTTTTTCTTTTAAATTACAAATCTGAAGCAACCTTTTTATTCTAAATTCAACAATGTACCGCACATTATGGTTTAATTACGTTTCGAGTCTTTTTTACCTTCATCAAAAAAGTAGTGAGACACACTGGATATTGTTATTTCTAATTTTAATTATTGTTTATAAGAAAAATTATTAACGGATTACAATTGAAAAATATTAGTATTCCAAGACCATACGCGATTATTCAGGATTAAAAACATCCAGTGTCCGTATATTCTACTAAAAGACAGAGTGTTTTATAATATAAAATATTTGCACAACTTTAAAAAAATAAGAGCTGCTAACAGAGGGAGAATAATAGGGGTTGTTAATCATTTAGTTTACACTTACACTCAAACTGTAATCATTACAGCTGTCGTGAGGTAATTGCTCGGAATTGCTTTAGTTTTCGAATAAAAAGAAAGCTGCAATGGTTAAAATTTAAATGCAACTAAAAACTGTAAAGAACTAACGATACTCTATTATTTCCCTACCAACCACTAGAGGGAGAGTAATCAACATTTCTACAAGTGCGCCCAGCTTCAAATTATGATAAAGATTCCAGCTGCAACAGATGTAGTTTTTGTATTATATCAATTCTTTAGTCGCTATTATAACAACAAATTGTGCACTGCAAGTTTTAAAACTTTTAGGCAAAAATAAAATTTAATTAAATATATAATTATAAACAGTCGAACACTCAGCTAATACAGTGTGAAAATAGAGGAAAAAACAAGACATGAACTTTTTAAAGAAAACCAATCGTACCCGCTCTGTTGCAAGCCCTAGGCACAGTCTGGAGGTTCCAAAACCGAGAGGCCGCATCCTATCTGATACTGCCATACTACCCCGAAAGAAGAACTTTCTTACGGACTCTTGTAAATGTAGCCGACCACCTCTTATCGATTTAAACAAGAACGTCTCGAGCAATTGTAAAAGTGAGGTGAAAGTACAGAAAAATATCAAAGTTAAAAAGGCCAGCAAATGTAAATTAACTGAATCCCCTCAAATAAGCAATAAATATCAACACAGCTTACCGGTTTTAATCAAGGAACCTGCATTAAATAACAGCTTTATAAAAGGGCCAGTTATTAAAAGAACGTCTATGATTAGCAAAGTGGTAGATAGTCGCAGAAGCCTACCTTCTGGTACAAAGAGTATTGTGGTAGAAGACTACGATGCCAATCTAGCTGAAATATTTCTTGATAATGATGGAGACTATATTTCTTTCAAATCTCCAGATGTACCAGATAAAGAGCCGATTAAAAATAAGTCTGTGCGAGCATTTATTGGTGGTAAATTTACATCACCGATTAAGCACAAAGCATCCACAGCGATTGTCATGTGCCAGATTATTTCACAGGATTGGAAAAGAACTGCTAAATGTAAGAAATTTTACATGTAATTTTAGATTTTCATATTCTGCTTCTAATTTTTTGTATTTTAGTACCCTCCAGTGCATTTGATGAAACTTTCTGCATGTCTGAGTACCTCAAGGTGAGGTTTAAACTGTTGCGATAATACAGAACGCCTGGAAAGCAATGCTATACATTGCTGCACATTTAAACAACACTTCTGCAAAAATTGTTCAGACTCATTTCAATAAATTACAAATTCAAGCATGTATATTTACCATTACCAAATCTAATACCTAGTACTTCATTTGCAGGATATTGTACAACATCAGCTGCGAAATGATCGACAGCACCTACTTAAAAAAGACGTTTTGGAAGTATATAAGCCATGCTTAGAAACCAGAGCTACGGTCATCAACTGGCTAATGTATATACAGGTAACATAATTTAGAAATATAACACCTCAGTATAGATTTTTCTTAATGAAAGGAAATATAGTTTCATATAGAGAGCTGCAACATATTAGAGTAAATAGAACAATGAAGGTCGATTAAATAAGGACGTTCGGAGTAGCGAGTTATGGTATACAGCTTTGAAATTTTCACTTAACACTTGGTAATTCCACTCCCATATATATTTATGTAATTTAGAAAAAAATAGATTGAGACTGTTTTTAAATATTTGGATTTGCAGTCTATACAGATTGCGGCAGGCAACTAGGAGCATTGCAAAAGCATGGGGAGAATGCATGTGGCCGTCGTGGTGTTTAACAAACGAACAATAAATGTGCGATAGCGGTAGGTCGTTAGGATCATTATAAATAGAAGGTATATATTCGATTTTTATTTTTTAAATACAATTAGGTAGGTATGGCCACATGCAAAGTCCCGTTGCTGCTATGGTCCTAGTTGCCTGCCGCAATCTGTATAATCTTTCTAGCGTAATATACAAATAGCTATACAAAATCAGTATAATGTGAAAGTAGCAACAATTTAATGCTTTTAATAGTAATTAAAAGTTAAATAGGTATCTCTGAATCATGTTCATCTTTATTGAACTGGCATTAAGCAACCAGCAGTGCTAATTTTATTCACTCTGTACAAAAAACCAGTAATTTTTGACTGACAAAGACAATAAAAGAGATTTAAATTTTATGTTCATTCCGAAGCAAAACCAAGTTCAAATCATCCGAAGTTTATCTTTACGTGCAAGAAGAGGTATAATATTAGTATCATCATCATCAAGCTATTTTAATACTTAGGTACTTAACAATTTTGTCGATTTTCCAAGGTAGATTGGTTTTTTTTAATTGCTAGCTCATACACTTCTTGTGTTATTTGGCTTGATCTGCCACTTTTTTCCATAACTTTCTTTCCTCGATTAGACCCTGTCATCCCTGAATGTCCATTACTTTTAGGTCTTGCATAATTGCATTGCAGCACTTATTTCTTGACCTCCTCGGCCTCTTGTTCTGTGTGGCCTCCACTCTGTTGCTATCTTTAGAACTTCATTCTGCTTGCTTTCATTTTAGTCTTTGAATGTTAATGATTTTCTTCTATTACACACTCCATGCTACTTCCTTCATCCATTATGATTAATCCTTATATTGCTCTTATAATTCTCCATTGAAATCATCTTAACTCTTGTTCCTCTTTCCATTACGTATTATTACTGCCTTTATTAAGATTGCATAAATATATCTCTTAGCTATAATTGCCAAATGGTCTGTTTATGTTATTGCTTCCACGTTTTCAAGTCGTACATCTTTCTTCTTAATTTTCAACTTCTGTAAATTTCATGTTCACTCATGCCATTTTTCCTGCCTCGTTACACTCTTTTTTGTCTTCTTCTACTTTAGTGTTTCACCATTGCATGTTTGATATATTTTTGTTTGCTGTTACTATTGCATATTTCCCGTCAGTTCTCTCTCCTTTTTCCTTCTCATCGATATCCTATTCACTTTCTTAATGAGTCTATGCTGCTTCTCTTTATCTTCTTTCTTGAGCTTGCTATGTCTAATGTGCTTTTGTCTTGTTTTCAATTAAATTGACTATCTCCCCCTTTGTCACTATCTTTCTTTTTCTCATTCCTTTTAAGTTTATTACTGCTGCTATCAGGTAATGATCACTGTCTGCATTTGCCTCATGGTATAATTTTGTGTTTACTGCATTTAATCTTACATTTATGCATTGATATATAATTTATTTGGTTTTCTGATAGCTCATTTGGATGCTTCCATGTTGCTTTTCAATGTTGTAGTTATTGTGCACAAATGCATTACCTCTGCCATTTGACATTTCCCTTAGATAATCTCTCTTGATTTTTAATTTTCTCTTTATTCCAAAACAAAGAAACATTCAAATCGGAATAATAAAAAATTAGTAGAAGGCATCCTCTCATTGATCTTGAGAATAATAATCAAATTGTAATGTAAAAGAGATCAACATTTATTTTGCTAGTTGGGAGTTTTTATTAGAATTTTTTAATTTTCAAATTTAATTTAGCCGTTTTTTTGAAGTTTTTTGCTTTAGAATATGTCAATAGTTTTCATTTATAGCCATATGGTTAATTTCAATTAGTTAAAACCTTGAAAATTCTAGAGGATTATAATACAATTTTCAAAATACATTATCAGTACGATTTCCGGCGGCCATTTTATGAGACTGATTTCGTGAGATTATTTCCTTTTGGGGCTGCATGTGATTTGGATACTTCACTTATGTGGATCAAGTAATTTCCAAAAATTATCGGTAGATTCTGTGATCAGCCCTAGGAAATATGGTGTTATATTGCTGAAATGAAGTCAGCTATACTGGGATGATTATGTATTTCTGCAATTCACTCACTGGAGGCCATCCAACAGCTCTGGTATGTTATTTGTGCTTCCGTTGGACGTCGAATTCAGATATCGTGTGATTTTCAGGCTTCTTTCGTAGCCCCCTAATTGGTACGTTAGTACTCCTGTTTCGCTTACGACCTTTTGGGGTTCAATTATCGCTTGCCAAGCACCTAGACGACCCCCACGCGGTCTGTACACCCTCAATCCATGTGGTAGCGTTTGAACGCACGGCTTCTCCCCAGTATGAGAACCACGAGGTTTTTCCCCCGGTGCAAGAACCTATTGCACTTGAGGTTGTTTCCAACTAGAGGACATTTCCGTGGAGCAAACCCTGCATGGCTGTTCTGTCGACGCCGCTGCACTACTGAACAACCCCAGGTATCTATCTACTAGCGTTTGTTCGTCCCATCGTTTAGACTGAAATACGGATGGTGCTAGTGTTATGAGGTTTTATGCGTCGTATTATACCTTTCATGCTGGCGATATTCCTTACAGTTTTATGTGCGAAATTCTATGTAACTGCGAGACGCACCACGTGCAATTATTTAGTATTATTTAGGTGGAATAAGTTATATACACTTTGTAAGTACGTTGATATCTTCTCCGATTGGCAATACTGCAGTTTGGTTGCGTTCAAGCAACTCAACATATTAAAAATTTATTAACATAACTTTGGCGAGGGTTTTCGGGAACCTGAATTGGCAAATACCACCTTGTGAACGCCGAAAATACACAACTTTGCTTGTAATAACCCCCTAGGCGAAATGGTACCACTTCGAAAGGATCGCGAGTAGGTAGCTTATTTGATTGTTGAAGCGATTTACTAAGAACTGATATCTCCCGTATTCCGCTATTGCTGTTAATGTTTAGTCACTACCGTACAGTTGAGATACGTGTACTCAAACGAATTGCGAGCTAAGATCTTAGAGTTCTGTTTTGGATTTCAAATTTATTAACATAAAATCTTGTACATTTTTTATACGTAAAACTAAGATAACATCTAGGTACCTACTATTCCATTTACGAATAAACTATTTATCACAGATTTATGTCGCCTTTTTCAAGTATGGTGCAGATTTGTATGTGTATATACTGTGAATAAATAATTAGGTAATTTCAAGTTATGGTGTTCTCTGTCTTTTATTATTTTTATGTAACAGCTGAGTGGTTTAGGAACTTACACGGCCACCTGTAGGTTTTCTGGTTTGGAGCGTCTCGAACCAGTGGCGCTTCCGAACAACCCCCCCATTCCTGCTCAGGAACTAGCTTGGCAAAAATTTGCTACACGACTAGACAATTCCTGGACCACCGTGCTGTGAAGTATATATGATTTTCCTTTTCTTTTGCTTGCGAATAAATCCTTGTGTAGCAAATATAACACTATGTTTAACCAACAGATAAAGTAAAAGCCTCTCCCACAAATGAGCGTTAAATTTTAATAAAGTATTACTATTGGTAAGTCGGTTGTTTCTAAATTTTCAAGTGTAAAACCGGTTTCTACAATAGTAGTAATTTAGTATTTCCATCTATTCGTTGAACAAAGTATAGCTCTTTCATTCTACATATCATTCTTTTTCTGTTTGTAGAACCAACATTTGTTTAAAATCTATAAAAAATTTCCATTAACCGATGCTACTTCCAATTTAAAAAGGTCAGACCAAATTTAAAAGAACGCGAGTCGATGTGGAGACTAGAGAATATCCGGCAACAATGTACCTATTCAGAAAATATAACCTTAAACTGAAAACAACCTAACCTAACACAAAAAGTTCAATTTCCATGAGGGAGTTTAGTTGCAACAGAGGTGCTGCCAACAAAATTACTAGATGGTCATAGCCTCACCTGACCCAAAAAGATCGTGAACGGCTTATAGTCAAGTGACTAAAACTCGATCTTTTCATGCTCCGCTTCACGATGTACTTAACGAACGCACCTATTATTTTTGTTTTTATTTTATTTTTGTTTTTCTTAACATCTTGGTTTCTTCTTCATATTTTTCAATATCTCATTTCCTAGTCATCAGTTTTGTGTCATCATTTTCCTTTTTACTTCCTTTTACAATAAAGTATTGGATTCACCCCAAAAATTCGAAATTGAGTTTTCAACAGATCTTCACGTTTCAGAGTCCCCTGAACCCAAAAAACATATTTTTTTCATTGGTGTGTGTCTGTCTGTCTGTCTGTGAACAGAATATCTCAAAAACGGAAAGAGGTATGGCGTTGAAACTTCATATATAAGTTTCTATGTAGATGCGACAGCAAGCTTTTGAAGAAAATCGCATATTCGGAAGTAGGTGTTTACTCTTGTGCTTTTTCAGTTTTTTTCGATTTTTTTAAAAACGACTATTTTTTTAAACTTTACATTTTTATTACATTTTTACTGTATATTATTGTGAGATAGGTGATTTTCCAGTTGAATACTTCTAAAATGGGTGTCTTTTGTTTTATTTTTCTATTTTTTTTAATTATATTTATATCCTATTTTAAATAGAACACCCGGTATATTATTACATTTTTGAATTCAGCTTAAAATTCTAGAGAAAATTTGTCTCTTGAACTAACACTCTATTTTGTACCGTTTTTGTAAAATTTTTAATTTTTGAAAATTTTTGACAAATGCTTAAAAATTAAAAATCAAATTTTTGGCTAATTATAAGATAACTGTAAAAGGAAGTTGTGTGCGTGTATCACACCAGATTTTTCTTTACCTGTTTACTGTCTAGATCGTCATCCATAGGGTTACTGGTTATATTGTGAACAAAGTACTATTTCTTTCCCTGGTTTGAGGAAGTGTTTATTACCTTTTCTGATTTTGCTTCCGTAAACTCTGGCAATAAAGTCTGCCATCATATTGTTTTTGGGTTATGCTGTCCTTTATTATCTTTCTCATAGTTACATCTTTTACTAGTATTTCCTCTGGGTAATGAACATTTTCCTCAGGAAACCTATCCATCAACGTTCCCTTCCTGCTGTTTGTTCCTCCTGTTTCCACTACTTGTACTAACTTATATGTGCTACTTCGTTTTGTGCGGTTTTGTTTTCTCTCAGATCATTTATGCCATAATCTTCACCAATGATAAGTAATTACTTTATCCAAGACTCAATAGTAATACGGTGTTTTACTAGTTCGGTTTAAGCAATTAAACTGGGCTATTACTAGCTTGTGATAACTTGACATCTGAAAACAATACAAGATAACAGTTACAAAAGAAATCTGCTGTTATACATCCTCTTTCTTGATTTTAAGCAAGCGTATGACTCAATTAAGAGAGAGAAACTATATGAGGCACTGAACAAGCTGCAAATACCTAAAAAACTCATCATCCTGATAAAAATGACTTTATGTAATTCACAGAATAGAATTTTAGTAGAAGGGAATTTTTCTAATCGATTGAAAGTTCAAAAATGTTAAAGACAAGGAGATCCACTTTCTACAGTTTTGTTCAACCTGATCTTAGAGGTGATAATAAGAGAAAGTGAAGTACAATCTGCTGGAACACTCTTCCATAATAAACACCAATTTATTGCATATGCTGACGACCATGCAGTATTAACAAGATTGACGCGAGAACTTAAGAATGTCTTTTCAAAATTTGAGAAATTTTTATTCCCTTCAAATCATTACTGCTGTTTTAAATATATTGTTTGGCCACACCCATTAAAAACTATATATTCTATCATCTCTGTTATACCTGTTTTCCTTCTGGTTATTCTCTTAGATCACTACTATGTTAATGTTGTACCTATTTAATTCCCAAACAAGATTGTCTGCTTGTGCCTCTTACGTTCTATGTTGCTCAACTCACTACTTTTTTCCACTGTTTGAATAGTAGGAGGAACTTTATTTGAAGAAAATATTATTTTAACAATAAAGATCATGTTCAATTTTTAACAATCAATAATGCTACATGATAATTCTTTTAGAACTACCTTGGCTATCCTCCAGTGCTACTACTGACAACTGTGCGTATGTTTGATAAGGTGCTAGGAAGTACATTCATTCCCACGACCATGTATCAACTTGTTGGACTTGTTTTAATGTGGATCGTTAAGAAATTCCATGATCAAGTTGATATTTTAACGGTAAAAGGAACCAATGTTATAAATTAGAAAAAAAAATAGTTGCAGTTAACTGAGAAGTAGTAACTTAATTTATTCTTCATTTTCAGGTAAAGCAAATGGTAGCTTTTTGTAATAATACTTATTTACCTCAACAATTTGTGCAAATGGAGAGAAAACTACTAATCTTTTTTGGATTGCACTTGAACATTCCAGATGTGACGCTGTATGCTGTGTATTATATAAAAACATTAAATCTCGAGAGCGATGTAAGTACTGCAATTGTAGTAAAAATGTAAATTCTTCTAATATGTAGGTACTAAGGATGTTCCGAATATACAAAAATTCGTATTCGCGAATACGAATACAGAATACAAATACTCTTATGAATATTCGCGAATACGAATACGAATACGAATAAATGACTTTCAGTGAATAATATCAACATCAACATCGTTTTTGTACGCGCTGAAAATTTTAGGAATAGTATGGAAAATAGTTTTGTTTTTTATTTAATGTTATATAATGGCTAATATTTAAAAAAAAACATTTTATTTAATGTATGAATAACTGTTTTATATTTTTATTAAAATTCTTATCTATATTTCTACAATTTTAATGTCAAATACTCGTATAATATTCGTGTTAATTTTGACGAATACGATTACGAATACAAATATTGAAAATATAGCGAATACTCGCGAATACGAATACGAGTATTCGGAACATCCCTAGTAGGTACCAATACTACCCAGGGTCTTTCTAAAGGTTTTGTTAGTTTACTGTATTCATCATTTTCTAAACTGCTTTACTGGTTTTACACTCAGACAAGTTATCACACAGTTCATATTAACAACACTATCTCAGATTATGTATACTAATAAATCTGTTCTAATTGTAATACATTCTTAATTGATAGTCACAGGGCTCATAGTAATAACATTTTAGAGAATAAGTGGAGTGTAATTAGATGATCAAAATCATACTAAACTCTTCTAAAATTTTTAGTTGCTTCTGAACACTGCATGCTATATCTTGGAGAGTTTTACGCTGAACATCCGTTTCTCGATGGTGGCTCCTTCAGTTCAAGCAGCTGGGGCCGTTTGTCTCTCTTTAACTATTTTTCAGCCACATATAAATGCATGGGGTATCTTAAAAGACGTTGTTGGATGCTGTGATGTGAAAGAGTTAAAGGCTGTCATGCGGGAAATGATAGAGGGCATTGTGAGAATGCAGAAGCCTAGCTACAAGTACCGGCAGGCTTATCAGAACTACGGCACGAGGGAAAAACATCAAGCTAGTATTGCGGTGCAGAGACTTTTAGCAGCTTAGATTATACGCTTTAAATTGTGTTTTACTTGTTCAATTATTTTAAAATGTTTCACTACTGCCTTGAGCAGACCTACATTTCCATTACAGTTGTGTTTTTTAATAGTTTGTCTCTCAAATTTCTTATAGTTTTTAAGTGTATCTATAATGCGTTTGAGCTTACTTATAGGACTTATTTGTGATAATCTGTATCATTCCAATTTATGCCTACAGTAAAAAAGTTATGATAAAAGGTGCTTTTATTATTTGGTATCGTTGTTGTACATCAGACACAACAGTTTGGATTAGATTTAGAATTATCTTTAGTACTTTTTACATTGTACTTAAGACTATAAGAATCATTGTTTGAATTAGTGATGGGCATAATCGGATGATTTCAATAATCGGAATGTTCCATTTCGGAATGTTTATAAAATCGGAATATCATCCGATTAGTTAAACTATAATTGCTTTCAAATCAAGTACTCTTATTTCAGGGGTGGTTCACCTAATCTAGATCTCTATTAGTTGAAGTTTAAATTTTTAAATTGATGCTTAATTATTCAATGATATCAAACGTCAACCCAACTTCTATACCTTCTCAAACCAGGTACTGACAAACCTATTTTTTACATTGACATAATTACTAATTAATTTATTAAAATAATTACTGTTTTGTATTTTACTTTTTTCCTTATTGCTCGTTATTTAAAATGTTTTGATATTAAGTACTAACACAAACCTTATCACTTCTTAAGCTCACTCTGCAAATATCCAAACACTACTGCTCCTTCCTTCAAGAGATCCCGATGTTCACCTTGTGTGATACCTACAGCCTGTTCCTATCAACCAATTCCAAGAATCCGCTGACTCCTGGTAAGTTTCAGCTTTATAAATGAATCTGATCTTATCTTGTTTATTCCTTAGATAGTCCTCTGCACTCAGCAATCCCCTCAGAAGCCTTCCAATTCTAGTAGCACTCCTACTAACCCCCTTCTAGATGAATAACCTTACTTCCATACAACTACCAATGTCAAAAATAAATATTTAATTATGTGTCACGTTCATTAATAAATCCAATCTTCTCCAATTCAGTAGTTCTCTGGTTCTTTCTATGTAATTTACTGTATTCGTCAATCTCTTCACAGATTGTCCAGCCCCAATAAAATTAATATTTCACTTTCATTTCTATACCTCGTAAATTTGTTAACAGCATTACTATTTGTATATAACCAAACAACTATACAAATAATGCATAAATTTCTAGTTTTATTTGCTCAAAATTATAACATTGTAAGATTAATTGTACATTTTTTAATGAGTTTATTTATGTAGCTAAACTAAAAAAAAACATTCCTATTAGATACTATTCTTATGACACTCTTTTCAATTTTAAATATTATATTATTACAGGATATTCATTCTGATTATTATAATAAATATATTTGTCCATTGTAACCTTGGCTTGTTCTTTATTAACATTCACTGCAACCATCAAATTTGTATATTCAATTAATATCTTACTATCAAATTACCTCTCTCATTGCCTCAATTAATTTCATTATTAATATTTAAAAATTAACATCCATCAAGGTTTAATTATAGTAATCTTCCAAATTTATTAGTTTTAAATATTACTTTGTTATGATTGATAATACCATAATAATATACATATAGTAATGTTGTTACAGCCGAAAACGGTACCTACTCAGGGCCCCCGCAACCGCGAGTGCAACGCGTGCACCGCACGCGGGCGCCACTCTAAAGGGGCGCCAAACCGGAGGTTTGTATACAATTTGAATTTTTAATTTTTCAACAACTTCCAACGATTCCAATGAACAAATATTATTACTACGATAAAGTTATTACTATCCACTCTTAAATCATTAACGTCTCGACGTAAACGATTCACTCGTGGATAAAATTTAACTTTATCGTCTTGTATAATAAATTACTATTATTTAACGAGATAAGAGCCTTAAGAATGTTTTCATTACCTGACATTACACTCGACATTCTACAATATATATTTGAAAACAATCTAACTTCATCTCTATACCAAATATTACCATTTCATTATTATTAAGAATCCTGCTTACTTTACCTGTGTCTGCAGCTTCTGGTGAGAGATCCTTCTCAAAATTAAAAATAATTAAAAATTATTAGTTGTCTACCATGTTACAAGAAAGGTTATCTGGTTTGGCAATCTTAGCTATAGAGCAAGAGATCCTCCATAAAATTGATTTTAACAATATTATAAAAGAAATTTCAGCAGCCAATCCAGAAAAAAACTATTTAATTTTTGGATGATTGAATGTTTTATTTATTTATTGCTTGGTTTGTTTTTTACTTCCCACGTCTGAAAGACGAGGGAAGTATTGTAATCACGAAAAAATCATCTTCCGAGATTTCTTCAGATTTTCACGTTTCAAGGTGCCTAGATGACGAAAAAGAGGTTTTCTTAATTCCGTCTGTCTGTTTGTCTGTCGGTTGACAGTATAGCTCAAAAACTATTTGTTGGGGGAAGACGATATTTTTCATACATATTATATATCTACCTCGCATGAAACCGGTACAATTTCATACAAATATATACAGAGTAAGCACCTTAAAATAATAAAAAAAAATTATTTTTAGATTAATTTTGAAATAAAAGGAAGTAATAACTTTCACATAGGTGAGGCTTTACATTTGCCGAAAATAAGACTCAACCGATAAAGGATAATGTTACAAAAAAGTAAAAATGTTTCAACAATAACAGCGTTCTGTTCAAGAGAGGCGCGCCGGACTTATCTCGAAGAGGCACCACAGGGTAGTTGGAATTTCGCTGCGGTTACATCCGCTTACTATCGCTCTGCAGATCCGGCTGGTTCAAATCCCAGCGGGATACATTTTTTTATTTGAAAATGTATTTAATTTATTAGAAACGAAGATATTTTTACTCCTAACTTAATTTGATTTTTAACATTATTTAGTGTCACAATGTCGACGAGGGAAGTGCTGGGTAAAGCCTTTTACAGATTTTTTTCCTTTGTAACAAATTTAAAGAAGAATAAAATTTTAGTTTTTGAAATCTCTGTTGTTTCATTACAAAATTAAAATAAAATGTGTTTTCACAGTTCGTTTAAATGTTTACAGCTACAAGAATATTACAGCAAACCAGGAAATTTAAAAAACATATGTAACAGCTTAAAGTTCTTATGCTTCAAAATATTAATTATACAGTGTGTCCAAGATAAGGAGGGCCAGTATGGGGATCTCGGTAATGGTAAGAGATACAAATGTGGTTAAATGGGAAGAAAGTTGCGCAATTAAAGCACTAAAAAAATGACGTCTATAAATCCTTGATATGATTTTTCGTTTTTGAGATATCTCAAAAAACCGAATTTTTGGATTTTCTTTTTTATTTTTTTCTGGCGTTAATATTAAAGTTAGAGCGAAACTGATTAAAATTCTTTATAGCAACTTTTAGTGGACTTAATGATTACGTTATCAATTTTTTTATCCGACGTTTCGTCTTCGAGAAACCATTATCAACTTCATTTTTTTAAATACGGTCCTGGTTTTTTGATGCCAAATTTGCAAAGCCCTTGTTACTCTAAATTCAACAATGTACCACATATTATGGTTTAATTACGTTTCGAGCTTTTTTCTGATCATCATCAGAAATTTTTTTAGATACGGAGCTGCATTTCTCATAATTTTGTAAAAATAAGTTCATACAGTAAGTTAGGCCTTTTTACATGCCGTTAAAATATTAAAATGTACATCATAATGTCATAATTCTGATACATTAATTTAATAAGCAACCAATAACTATTAACAACAAACAACAAATAAATGAACAAAAGATAGGCAGAAAGAATGAGAAAACGAACCTTGAAACAATGTAATCGGTATTTAACGTTTTGAAATAGAAGAAGAACTTAGAAGATTGGTTTTTGAAGCCTTTTAAAGTATAACGCCAGTATTGCTCAATAATGTTTTAGATTCTACAGTTAGATGTTATTTATGCATAGAGAATGATGGTAACCTGTTTGAATACCTTCTGTTAATTTAATACCTATTAAATGGTTTCGATGTTCGTTTTGTTATTCTTTCTGTCTATCTTTTGTTCATTTCTTTTTTGTTTATTGTTAATAGTTATTGGTTGGTTATTAAATTAATGTATCAGAATTATGACATTATGATGTACACCTACTACAATAAACTTTTTGGCTATCTATCTCCACAACCTTATTGTACATCAAGATGTTTAGGCAACCAGTGTTACATAACTACTTGAAAGGCTATAACTACCCTTACAGTTGGCTACTTTAAAATAGGGTACGTCGAGAATGATAATTAAGTCAGGCGCCACAAGGTTGTCTAATTAAGCTCCAAGTATTCAAGAAGCCTCCAACCTTGAAGAAGCGTCGACGAAATTGCATGAAAATAGTGAAATGGACATCTGTTCACTTACCTTGCCTTAAGCTATAAATTTCCATTGTATATTTACCTTGCAACAGAATAACCAAAAAAAAAACTAATATTTAAAACACTATAATGAGCATATTAATTTACACGAAATTCTGATGCAGTAATCTTATAACTAATTTCAACTAATGATTTTCCTGTGACGTGACCTCACAAGAGAAAGATTAATTTCAAATACGCAAATTACAGCCGAGAAAGCATTAAAATTTTCTAAATGGGTCACTAAATCGTAAATACACTAATTTAGACGATAAAACTTTGAACAGCCATCGAAATCTAAGAATGCAAGGATTTCAAAAACGACTGTAAATTGGCGACACAAAATACAACATTTACACAGCACGCAAAAGTGACTCAGATACATTAATATATTGGAAATTCAGACTTTGTTACGATACTTACCTCAAGCCATGAAGGACAGGCATGCATCCAGCAGTTTGTTCGCCAGATGTACGATACACGCAGAACACCCGAAAAGAAGACGTCATGGCCAGGTCAGCGAAAGGTGATCACAAGTGACAATAAGATGCTTAGGCGGGGACTCAACAGGAAGCGGCTGGAGGCGTTAAAGGCTTGATGAAAGAAATTCGCAAACGGGCAATACTGTATCCGATATAATACCGAACCGACGGTAAGTATGGCAACCCCAAATAATACTTATTTATGCACAGCCCAACTGAATAAGTCCTAATTAAATCGAGTACCCCAAGGCAGATAATGTTCAGCTAGCAAATACCACAGTCACAAATCACAACCGCGTTACCACTTGCGGCAATATTTATCCCGACACAATGAAACACTTTCGGCTGAATCTCAATAAATCACCAAGCTACCTCGCAGCAGGTGGAGAGTTGAAAGCGTTACATACTCGCTGGAATAGTAAACCCGACTGAAGAGCGAAACACGAAATTTACAATCCACAGCCTCGATAATTCCCCTCGCGGGATGTAAACGCGAAAGTAAAGGCCCTTATAAGAAATCTGCAAAATGCAGGCATTTCTTCAGCGTTTGCTTAATTAGTTTGATTGCAGGCTGCTTCATGCTCTAAAACCTTGCATAAACAAGTGAACAAGACCGGCATGGCCCGAGATATGGATTAATAAATGAACTAAGACAAATAACTTTTCTGATTAAAATGAACCTAACAATGTATTAACTAACTTGTTTATATAAAAAGTCAATTAAAACAAATTGACACACCAGAATTCCTGATAGTAGATGTCAAGTTTTTTAATTACTCTTTTTCCTAGTGTACCTACCTACCTTCCAATGCACCATTTTCTGTATCTGTGCATACATGTCTGTTGTAGATGTATCCGGCTTTCGAATCATAGTGCTCCCGAACTTTTATGTCCCACTTGATGGGTTTGAGTGGTTGATAACGTTTGAGATATAATTTTTTCGTTCGACTGGAAGGGGCGGTCTCCTCTGACATTCAAACGTATATTTCAAACAGCAGAGTACTTCTTCCACATAGTTAACTTTGGAAAAATTTTCGGGTTTCCATGGCTGATTATAATACATCTTTGACAATCCGGCATTTCAAATAATTGTCATTATCAAATGATTTAAGCAGTAATGGACAAATGACCTTCATTACTTCATACATACAGATCTGGGCAGTAATTAATTAATTAATTTGTAATTAAATTACTAATTAAATTCCCCTTTGTTGATATATCTTGAAATGGAATTACTTTTCAAAATACTATAATTGAAATTATTGGTAATTTCCATTTTTGTTAAAAAGCTTTTGACAATTACTTTTTAAAAGTAATTAATTACTACATTCAATTACTCAATTACTTTTGAGTAATTAATTTACTCTATTTAAATTACTTTTCAAGTATTTGAATTACTTGTGGTAATTGAAATTACTCGCAGTAATTCAATTACTAAATTGCTCTCCTCGATAGGGTAATGAATGTCTAAAACGGAAAAATAAGATAAGACCTTATAAAGTTTTATTTTAAGCAAATTGCAATAGGACATACCTGAGGCAATATAAGTATAATATATGATTTCTTATAACTAGTCTGATAACAGCTAGTTTTGTGCAAGTAGAAAGATATTTTTGGTGCTGGCCCGTATGTTTGTAGATGAGATGTGCATGTATTGTGTCTTGTGTAATTTATTTATTTATTTATTTACTTCGCACTCAGCCAACAGCTTTTAAGCCAATTACAGGCGTCGCTGTGCACTTCCAACCCCACTAACGACTGTCATGATGTTATTATGACATCCGGGACCAACTATTTCCGTGGCAGCCGTACCACGAGGCGCCAAGCGAAGCAGCCGTGGAACTCCCATCCAAGTTCTGACCAGAAAGAGCATTGCTTAACTCTACTGATCGAACGTGGACCCCTGTTGAAGCTACACCACCCGGGACCCTTCATGTAGGTTCCGCAAGATGTACCATTGTAGCTTGCTAATAATTATTGTGTGAGCAGCGAAAAATATGTCTGCGGTAAATGGAGAGATATTTTTTCCATAACAATTGATAACAAATAGCTTCCTTATACAATATTGGTTTATAATAATTATTAATTTTAATTTGCTTGGTTAAAAGGATGTACTAGCACATGGCTATCTAAATACTACGCAATATAAATATACAATAGTTCCTAGTGAGAGCAATAATATATGTTGTGCAATTACAATTACGAAGTAATTGATAATTAAATTACTATTTCATGTGAGTAATTGAAAATCTGGCAATTCAACTACTTCATTGGGTGGTCATTGGTAATTAATTAGGTACTTGCATATCGGTTTCCAAGAATATTAATGCGTTCGTTAGTATGCTTAGCAATTAACATAAAAGGAGTTTGGGAAATAATTTCAAAAATATGTCTATCTATTGATCCTCGATCTACATACATTCAGTAAAATATTACATTATCTATCCTCAGGTATATTGGTTAGATGTGTAAAAGAATTTGAAATTTTAAACCATGCAAGGTTATCATCAGATGGATTTAGTGAGTAGTTTCAATATCTTGTAGAATTTCTTTGTGTGATTATTGCTCTGATAGATCGTGTTTACCAGAGGAAATATCAACATGATCTAAAACTTCATTGTTGCGTCTTGAGAAATTTTATCAAAATCGTTGTTTTAATTTTGTTGCCTGTATGGTTTCGGCGTACAAGCTCTGCTTAGGCTGAGACCACCAAGCAACTGTTTTTCTTCTTTTTTACTTTTTTTTTGACTTTTATAGTTTGTTTTGCTCCATTTATGTTCTTTTTGTTTCTAGTCGTGTTGTGTGTCGTTGGTATGTATTATTTCTTTTTCTTAAATAAATTTGAATTTGAATTTGAAACACCAGTAATTACATACCGTTTTATACATCTACTATTGCCTAAATTTTATTGACTGTTATTATATGCTACGCGTTACTCTGTGCCTCAGTGATATGTCGCCTCAAGAATCTAGGGGTAAACATGACAAATACAATCACTTGGAGCCCTTTAATTTACTTCTGCTTCTTAAGGTAAGTCGAAGTCGACTCATTGTATAGAGTTTAGTCGGTGGAATGTTACAATTTGAGATCGGTCAAAAATCCCGTAACACGCTTATTCACAAATTTTCTGCCCGAATAGTAAATTCGTGAAAATTGCGAGTAAGTTAATTTTCACTAGAGTCAGCACAGGCGACTAGCTACAGACCTGGGCTTCCAGACAAGCTCTCATCTTTTCCAGACCGTTTATCTTAAGGAGGGGCTACTTCTACTGTTCTACTATATTGTACGCTAGTTTGAAACAGGGTAACTTACATAGGTTGCTGTTTGTACCAGCTACTGTTTAAATATGCTACACTTTTCCAAGTCCTTCCTATCCAACTATCCTTATATTTAATACAGGGTGTTTCCTAAGTACTTGCTGAGAATTAAATAGCATGTTCCTTGGCTTATTCTAAGACCAAAAGTTGCTATCAGCATGGGTGGATATTGTATATTTTAAAAGTGCACAAGTATTACCTAATTATAGAGTCATTGATAGAAATTGCCGGGCTGCTATATGCCCTGTTGTGAAAATGGTTTTAGATTGTTCTCCATACCACAAGGAACCAAAAATCTAGAAAGAAGGCAAATATAGTTAAAATGTATCGATTTACCGTTAGAAGCGAATTGCCCGTATAAGAGCAAGTATTTGTGACGTAAGTCAATTTTACATTTTCCGTACACGCAAGTGACTTTCATTAATGTTTATTATAGTTTTGTTTCAGTTTTATTTTGATTTGATATTTTCATGTAAAAGAATCGACATGAAATTACCAAAATGGAACTTCATTAACACCATTTCAGTAGCAAGTTTTTACAATCCTTCAAAAAAGTGGTGGTGTGCAAGTCCCCGGAGTTGTTGCATAAGAAAAATCTGGTGTGATACACTCACACAACTTCCTTTTACAGTGATCTTATAATTAGTCAAAAACTTCATTTTTAATTTTTAACCATTTGTCAAAAATTTTCAAAAATTGCAAATTCTACAAAAACGGTACAAGATAGAGCGTTACTTGAAGAGACAAATTTTTTCTAGAATTGTAAGGTGAATTCAAAAATGTAATAATATACCGGGTGTTTTATTTAAAATAGGAGTTAATAAAAAAACAGAAAAAAGCAACAGAAACCTACTTTAGAAGTATTCAACTGGAAAATCACTTATCTCACATCAATACACATTAAAAATGTAATAAAAATTTAAAATCGTTAGAGCCGTTTTTGAAAAAATTGAAAAAACTGAAAAATCACAAGAGTAAACACCATCCTTCCGGTTATGCGATTTTCTTCAAAAGCTTGCTGTCGCATCTACGTAGTACACAAAACTTATATATGAAGTTTCAACGCCATACCTCATTTCGTTTTTGAGATATTCTGTTCACAGACAGACAGACACACAGACAGACCAATGAAAAAAAAATGTTTTTTGGGTTCAGGGGACTCTAAAACGTGAAGATCTGTTGAAAACTCAATTTCGAATTTTTGGGGTGAATCCAATACTTCCTTTATTGTAAAAGGAAGTAAAAAGGAGAATCCACGTAGACGCCACTGATTTTTTTCAGTTTTGATAAATTTCTTTAATTTCTTGATTAAAACTGTACAAAAAATGCCCGTTGGGATTTTTCTGTATACTTATCAAAACTAAAAAAATCAGTGGAGTTCACGTTGCGTCTCTTTTTTTTTATTCAATCGTGCAAAGGAGACTCATACTCACGCCACTGGTAAATTGAAAGATTGTTTACTGACACAAAAATTGTTCTTGATGCCGCTTGTACACACAGAAAGTTTTGCAATTAATATTCCTACGCGTTTTAAAAATTAACAAAATTTACGATTTTTAACTCAAATTCAACTTCGAAAACGAAAAACTTGCGGACTTGCGCTGATAGAAATTTTTGTCTTAAAATAGGCCAAGGAGCATGTTAGTAAATGTTCTACACGTACTTAATACCCTGTATATGCGCTTCCATATAATGATCTCATATTTTCATCCCACTTACTGTTTCTGTATCCAACTAAATATTTAAAAAAGTATTTACAAAATTAACGTGCCAACTGTGTATATGTACGTTTACAAAACGTCAGTTATTTTTAACCACATACTTGTAACCATCCTTAGTTTTATATCTGTTATTCTTCTTATATTTTTAATAAATCTTCTTATATCTTTCACCAGGCAAATTTTATAATTACCCTTTAAATTAGCCAAACAGTTTTTAATAAAATAAAATTTTCAAGACTTTTAATTAATCCAAATCATTTTCGTTACATTTTTTACAAGTTGTTATTATCAGGAATTAGAAAAAAAAATCTTAACTACCTCATTTTCCTTTTTATACACTCTAGTCATACGTATTTGAGTTAAATCTACTAAAACTTTATTTTGTTTCACATTAAGCATTTGTCATTCGTTTTCAAACTGTAATTTATGCAATATTATTTTATTTCCAATCCACCCGTTTTTCAATAGCTATTTTTCATTCACATTTTCACCTTATACCTGAATAAATCCAAATTATTATATTAACCAATTGTAATCCCTTTAATCTTAATAAATTTGATTCTAACTACATTAAAGTCGTATCATAACAGTATGTTGCAGTTGAATTGTGGAAATGTGAGAAAATATAGAACGTAAGAAATTGTCTTCTTACATCAGACATTGCTTTGTATTTCAAAGGTTTCAAAAAGTGGTAGGTGTTTGTGAAATTGTAAAACCCTCATTCATAGTAGAAAAGTTCACAATTTATATTTTAGAACTTCCAGTTAGTGGAAGAAAATGCCCAAACATATATTTGATTTAACGATTGACTCTTTGGAAAAAATTAAAATTCAAGGGAACTAATAATACAATTTTTATAGCCATCAGCAAGACATACTTCAAGGTTATAGATATTGAACCTTTAAGATCAAATCAATCTAATGATGCATGTGCTTAAATGCATGATATAACTATATCACCTGCAAAACATAATTAGTTACATAATCGCATTGTGCTTACTCAGCGTGCAACGAGAATGAATTAATTCACGCAAATTGCAGATTGACAAAACATCAATGAATTTGCTGATAAAATCATCTTACTGCATATAAAATTTGACCCTAAGTCTAGTTGTCCTGCATCTTAATTAAAACTTCGCAACAAAGTGCGATGTCGAAATCGAATTCATTACGAGTAGCGCAGGGCGCTTATGACATTGAACGCGAACTTGCTTTGAAAAAATCCCGTAGGTTGTTCAATTGGCATAAATTAGCGACTAAAAGAAAGTACCAAGCGGCGAGAATTGTGCATACTAGCTGCATGCTCGTTACCTTCAATTTGAGTAAGAGTAAAAAATTGGCGTAAGGAACTAGGTACAGGGTGTGGTCGGCATGATCAGGTAGTAAGGCATTTGTCTGTTTGTCGTTATTATTAAAAATCCGCGATTATTTACCGACTATCAGAAGGTCGCGTGGCAGTATATATACCAGAATCGGTCTTTCACTGATTGTACTCACTCACAACCAGCACCCAAGCATCAGCAACATGAACGCCTTGGTAAGCACCCCTGTGCATACTTCTAACGTTTGTAAATTTTTCCATTTTACCAATTTTTGTGTAGTCTTCTAACTCCATTAAGCTCTAATCTCTGTATACCCTTTCCACTTCTGTGCATCCCTCCACCCCTGTACATTTTTCCAGCCTCTATTTATCTTATTAATCTCTTTGCAGTGCATCTTGTAGATTCTTCTAACCCCTATACGTATTTCCAGTTCCTGTGTATCTTACCAATTTCTGTTTGGTCTTCTAACCCCAGGGTATCTAAGTAAACCCTGTATATTCTTCTAGCTTCTATGAACCCTTTCCATCCCACGCATTCTTTTACCCCTATGCACTCTTCTAACACCCTGCACGTCTTGATAACCCCTTCTGACCTATAACTTACACTTCCAGACCGTCGCTTTCTTCGCCTGCCTGGTCGCTGCCGCCACCGCCAGACCCGGTGGAATCTGGGGAGGACATGGCGCCATCGCCAGAGTGGTACCTGCAGGCCCCACCACCTTGATCGGAGCCTCCGGAGTCGTCGGCCCCAACGGCGCCGCCGGACCCACTGGAGCTGTTAACGGACACGGAGCCATCGGACCCAATGGCATCCCCAACGCCATCGGACACGCTGGCGTCGGCGTCCTCGGAGGCGGCGTGCTCGCTGGTGGTCTCGGTCTCGGCGCTGGCTTGGGCTTGGGCTTGGGCGCCCCCGCCGTCATCCAACCTGCCGCAGCCGCCGTCGTAGCCGCCCCCGCTGCCGTCGCCGTCGGACACGGCGGACTCGTCGGCCCCGCCGGAATTATTGGAGGACACGGTCTGGGACTCGGCGGCCTGGGAATTGGGGGACTCGGCGGCCTGGGAATTGGTGCTGGTCATTGGTAAATTGTTGTATTTTAGATAAAGTAAATGTTTTCGATAGCGCGTGCGATAACTGGTGCGGGTTACCAAGCGCTTGGCGCGTTATTTTCAAATTTTCTTGAGAACTACCGCATTCGGTCGTACAGTTATTGAAACCGTTTACGCCTTTCATCCCACAAGAACTGACTGCATTTCAAGGATCATGACTGTACTTAGCTATATTGCCTCTTATTTAATTCATAATGTAAATACCTATTTTAAAAAATGTGTTCAATAAATCATTTGTGTTATATGTCAATGTTTTATTTGCTGAAGCTGACGATAGTGTATTGTACATTAAAATGTTTGTTAAGTGTGGAAACTTACAAAAAGTTGTTTTTCCTAGAAAAAAGCTGTACAATCTAGTATCCACTCCTTTAAAGTTACGCTCTAATTCATATAAGTTTTTATATTTATCTCTGATTTATATATAATCGTGTAGGTGTAGAAGTATAATATAGTATCTAAAAAAACATAAAACAAAACAGGGCGAAATAGCAAACATGTTGAAATCACAATTGCAGTTCTTAACAGAAGCTGTTATACATTTTGAGTTTGAATACTAAATTCATGGTACCTACTAAAATTGTCAGTGAAATAGAAATAGTTTAATCCTCCAACCGTACATTTTCTTTACATAGTTATTTATTTCTAATACTTAATTATAGGGAATTACACAACATATTCCTATAGTTTCGGTTGCTCAGATGCAACAGTCCTTTTGGCCGTCCTTCCCTTAAATAAATTCGTTTAATCAAAGTGTTATTTTGGGGAAAGCTAACAACTACATACTTAATAATCACTAACAAAATATTACTACAAGTACATGCTTATTATTCTATATTAAAATAGTTACGTAGAAATTGCTACTATACGATACAATTTTAATAATGACAAAAATATGTTTAAATGGAAACAATTCTGGTTTAACTTTTTTAGTTTATATGTTGTCAAATCCTTTAATCAAATTTGTAAAATCAATTGATTCCATAGGCATTAGTCAATACTTGTAAAACCAAATCAGGCAGCGTCTCTTGTTCCATCTTAAGCAAATTTGTATTATTACTTCCCTCGTCTAAAAGACGATTGAGGTATTGTAATAGTAATCGTTTTAGGATCCCTAATGACGAAAAAGTGTTTTCTCAATTCCGTCTGTCAGTCTGCCTATTGGCGGTGTAGCTCAAAAACATTTTCTTGGATGTGCAACGCTCCGTTTCAATTTTATTTCAAAAGCGCGTTAATGCATTTAACACCGTTTTTCGGACCACCTTGTAGCTATATTTTGAAGCAAAAGAATTCAAGTTTATCGCAACAAGCGTTTGCATTCAGATATAAACGCTTGTTTGTCGCATGATCCGAGTAGGCTGTTGAAACAGTACAATAGCTCGAACAATATTGATTTTTCGAAAGGCCGTTTTTGTTTTTAAGCAAGCGAGCCGCTTGCATCATTTGTTTTCGCCGGAGCATTCAGCTTTGGTAAGGGTGTTCTTCTAATTTTATTCTTTGCGTATTAATTTTCATTATTTAGGCTGGATTGCTTTGCGCCTTCAATCGCCGAAATCGCTGCTATGCGTCTTCTACAATAATTAGGCCGTGAACATCATTGGTAAAAATGCTTATCCTCGCAATATAATTCTTAATATTTAAGCCGCCTAGTTCGGACTAGTATAAGCTACTATGGACTCACAATACAGCTACTGAGTGCTTAAATTCAGAAACCTTGAGCTATCATCTTGGCTCGTATGAGGTTTATCAGTTTCCCGATTTCGCTTCCGTAAGTAGCCAAAAAATTCATTTATGTGCTGCTTCCTGTTAATGCTAGATTTTTTCAGTGGCGATCTTGGAATTTTGAGAATCATGCAGTCAAGTTTGCCTTGAATCTTCATGGAAAAATAAAACGAACAAGATCTACCCTGCCGATCGCTAGACTTCAGCTATTAATTAATTGTAAGTACATGCCTTTATCAGTATCTTTTTTTAACCACAAAGGCATTATACTGCAAACTATGTCAGTTCCTACTAAAATCTTAGCAACTCAAACTGAGCGTGTCAAATAAATCTTTTGGCTCAATTGTTTATTACCGCTAAAGGGGGAGTACTTAAATATTTCTAAATTGCTAAAAGAGAGTGTATACTATATCTCAGTTAGCGCCCTTGGAGTTGTGAATTTATGTCAATTACGATTGCACAGGTGTTAGCCTGAAGTTGTAATTTAGCGAGTTTAGAAATGTTACTTGAATTGAAGTTTTTAACATGTTTGTGCTGTCAGTTTTATCCCGATATACAATTACATCTGTGTGTGTGTAAGTTGGGTGACGCCTACTTTTGAATTATTTGTTCCTTCATTGGATAATCAATTTTTTTTAATGTTACTGTTTGTATTTGTTGTTGTTCGCATTACTACATTTAGATTGAAGGATGCAGCGAAGCTTACAATGTATGTGTTGATTTATTTTGTTATCTAGGTTTGTTTTATATATTGCGAGTAACGACATGACACCCAATTCTTTTATTAATCTACTGTTCAATTTAAAAGCCCGAAGCATTTCTTAGCCTAATCCTTACACCACACCATGTTCTGCCGAGAGTTAAAAAGAGCTATCTGTGGCATTGTCAACCCTTCGTTTAAGGGCGGTACAGAGGAAGACGTTATATTTCATGCAGCTTATACGTCTACCTAAGTCAAAACCGAATATACCTTTGGTCAAATATATACAAGGTGAGCACCTTAAAAATGTCTATTTTTGCTTTAAGTCAAGAAAAGTTAGTTAAATGGAAGTAATATTTTACAGATCTCAGGTTTTTACCTTGACGAAAATAGGCTTATTTTGGACCGAAGATATACAAGGTGAACACCGTTAAAACTAACATGTCATATTTCCTTGGATATTTTCAAAATTTTTAGTTAAAAACTTTCCACATTCGAGGAAAGTTCGGAGTAAAGCCCTTTACTGATCCTTTTTATTTG